>JABUQX010123485.1:0-26867 GCA_015478945.1 Trachelipus rathkii | reverse complement strand
ATCCCCTACAATGCACCCCCGCTATTCTTCTTTTAGTTCTTCCTTGCTCTGGCATCAGTACCTTTATCAGCCGCTTCGTCCTCGCCGTTAACTAATTCACTGACCTTGCAGTCATCGCGCCGTTTTCCCCGGTAACGGTCACTTTCTCCTACGGTCTCTACAAAAAATAATAAAAAAAAAATATTCGAAATATACAATAAATTCCGTCCGCTAAAAAATCCCCATCCATCCCCCTACGTGATGTCTATGCGTCCAAGTTTTATTTTAGTTTTTTATAACCTTTGATTTTTAATTCTAGGGAGGGTGGGGGGAGATCATGTACAATAGTTTTATACTCCGGACATTAACGATAGTCTTTTTATTTCTATGAGCACCCACCACCCCCATAATAGCTTTAGGCCCACTATATAAAATAGTCATTATAGAACGGTCTCACTCTATCTTCGAAGAGAAAGCCCCCGCTGCTTAAGTAAAAAAGAAAGGGTATTCTAGAATGGATGTGTTGGTAGTAGGTTATTTGGTTTTGTAGATCTGGTCTAGTTTAAACGTGTATGATCTTTTTGCAACAGCAGGGGTGACAGCCATTCTTGTGCAAAAAAAAAAAAAAAGGCCAAAAACCTTCTTTTTATTGTTAAAACGGAAGTGAAAAAAAAAATCCTCTAGGTAGCAGCCCCGACAGCATATTTAATATGCCAACCCCACTGTCACCCGATTAAGGAGGTTAAAAGTTAGTTCTCTACTCAAATAAATGGTAGAAGAAAGGCAGCACAGATAGTAAAAGAAAAAAGCTTAAAAGAAAAATAACAAAAACGTGTAAAAAAAACAAAAATGCCCGCACCCAAAAGAAGAATTAAAATAAATAGGCAAAAAAATAAGCCCAAGCAACTCCACGTATTATATAGCCCCCCCCCCAACGCAATTACAGAGCTGTTCTGGCTCTAACCGACAGAGAAGTTATATCTTCTCCGTGGTTAGCTGTTTTAGGGATAATCCCCTAAGGAGATCCCTCAGGCCTCCTCCGAGTTTGGTTAAAGATATATATTACGAGGGTGTTACAGCATTACCTATTAAAATATTCTAGCTATGTATGAGGGAAAAGAAAAAAAAAAGCCAACAAGAACAACAAAAACACAAACAAATATCTTTCTCTTTTTATTACTTTTTTCCTTTATTATTTTGTTCGTCTTTTTTCTTCTTACTTTTCTTACTTTCTTTCTTAAATTCTTTTTTTATTTTTTTTTTTTTTATTTTTTTTTCTTTTCTTTTCTTAAGTTTCTTAATATTTACTTGCTATTATATTTTTTTTTTTTTTTTGCCTTTTTTTTTTTATTCATCGCGAAAAAAATGAACAAGCAGATTCGAAGGTGTTAGTCCTAGTTTATTTTTTATTAGAGCATAAGATCGAAAGCCAGTCCAAAGGATTAATTTTAACTAATATAAGGCATGGACTTACAGTATTTCGCTGCAAGAAAGTCTCGGTTATTCACTGATTAAAGTAAAATAGAAAAAATTTTAGAATAGTAAAAAAATTAATAATATATGCTATCAAGTCGATACGATCAATGCCTTCCTCAACTAAATAGAACAAAGTAAGTCTATATACACCATACGCAGTGTCATGTGCAGTGTACTATCAGTTATTATTACAATTTAGGTCTACCGTTTTGCCGATGTCACTTGTTGGCTGCGTCTCTGGTCAATCAAACTCATTAATCCTAAAGCACTCAACACCTCATATCATAGAGCTGACACGGGTTGTAAAACGGACTAAAATAGCAGCAAAGCCCAGCCCTAGTTACTGTCACAACAGCCCGACACCCCAAGCAATCCATAGCCCACACAGCGCCCTGAGCTAAGAATTACTGTCTCCGTACCACATCGTCCTGGTGGCCTCTCCCGATAGATCGTCTCGTCGATGAATATATGGTATACGATGTGTATTAGTGATATTGTTCTAACTGATTTTGGGACTGATTAAAATTTTTATGTAAAATTTTGGGAACAGTGCCATCGAAAATAAAAATTAGCTTCTCACTAAGACCTAGCTGAGTTCTTCTCGAATATAGGCTAAACATGACCATATCTCCCTGCAGATATTTCATGTAGCACTTATGTCAAGCAAAAGTATATTTTTACATGGTAATGAAATTGCTTTTTTTGTAAAGGAGGCGAAGATGCTGAAGAACTTCTTTAAGATTAGTCTCTCTACGCTGTCTATCTTTGGAGAAAACTAGCGGGGTTCTTTTTTTTAAGTATTTGTAGAAATTTTCGAAATTTTTTTAATTGTAATAATTACTATTTTTTAGGTTGATTCAAACTCCATAGATTTAAGGAATACAATTTTCTGAGCGTTAGATACAACGTCTGTTTAGCAAAAGGAGTTATCAAATTCGTGTATCAATGTTTCCTCTTCTCGCCAAGAGGAGGCGTAGCAATACAGTATGTGCTAGGTGGCTCTACGATTATTTCTTAACAGCTGTGTCGTTACTTCTCTAGAGCGCCCAGTTATCCCTGTTCAGTATCAGTAATAACGGTTCTCTTTTTTTCAATTGGTAGTAGGAAATTTTCGGTGAGGTAGTTTGTTCAAGCACTTCGGATACATTTTCTCTCGCTCGTTCTTCTTCATTAAGCATATAAGATGAACCATAGTCTTCCTGAAATTCAGTCGTTGACCAATTATATTTCGTTTTACTATTTTGTAGAATGCTTATATTGATGTGCAGTCCGCTATGGATTTCTTTACATAAGTGGTTCTTGATTATTTCTCTAATAGTGTATCTTGGGGCGTTGAGGACTTTCGATCAGGGATGCGAGAGGAGGCCAAAGTGTATTCAGGAGCGAAATATATATATATATATAAATATATATATATTATATATATATATTATATTTATATATATATTATATATATATATATATATAATATAATTTTATCATAATATATTAATAATTATAATTATTATTCATTAATTTATTATTCATATTTATATTTAATAATATATATATATATATATAATTATATAGTAGTATAATATTTTATTCATAGTATAATTACTAATATATTCATATATATATATATTATACATTTAATTATATTTATATATTAAGTATAATATGTAATGTATTATCATTTACTATATAATAAGTAAATTTATTATATATATATTATATAGGTATTATTATAGTTATATATTATATATATTATATAATATTATATATACTCGTTTATATATATATATACATTATATTATATCTTCATATATATATAATATATATACACCGGAGTATCATATTAATATATACTATAATGCTCTACTACATATCTCTATGTACCCAATATCTAATAACAATATTCTATATATATATATATTATTATATATATCTACTAATATATATTATATATATATATATTATATTTATATCTACAATATATAATATATATTTATAGTATATATATTATATCTAATAGTATATATAATATAGTATATATATATAATATATAGTATATTTATATATAAATGATATAGATATATATATAGGTATAATATATTTATATATAATATATATATATACTATATTATATATATATATTGTATAATATTAATATAATATATATAGTAATATATATATATATTATATATATATATATTATATATCTATATATATATTATACATATAATATATCATATATTGGTGTAATAATTTTAATGTGCTAAAATGTTCTTGAACGTAGTATTTATACTATATTACTCATAATATTATTATAAAATTCGCATTCTGACGGCATAAAACACTTATTTGCACCAATAGCACATTAAAAAACAGCACAAAAAAAAAAACACGATTAAAAACGTAGTTACTGAAAACAACATGTGTTTAATTTAGCAATAACGCATAATCATTCAGTAATTAACGACTTCAATTGTTGCATCGGATTGATGCAATCTTTTGGTCAGTTGTTTTCTGGACTAATAAACCTTTAAAATATTGCGCGGCAGGTCTTGGGCAAACATTTACAGGTTCATGTGGTTATATTTTAGGGATTTCGGATCAAGGCATTGGGGTTCGGGCGGGAACGTATGCACCACTTACCGCCCTCTGTATACGCCCCATGGCTGTTATTACTTTAATCGGCAGGTAGCAATGCGGTATCTTTTTTAATGGTTTGGTGTCATAGAGAACTTTTGAATAATCTTTTACAAAATTATTCGAGAATTTTAGTGAGGCCTGTGGTTTCTCAAATCTATAAATGACATAGCTCGCTGAGATACAAGTTAATGTACTTCAATAAGTGTATTGGTTAAATTTTTTTTAGATAAAGCCTTTTTTGTAGCGGACGATTATAAGTCTTTAGTGGGTGTCTATTCGGCATCCTTTCTAATAAGGGCCCTGTCCTTATCACTTTTTTTACTGGTATAATATGAGTTAAAGATTCTTTTTAAATTTTTGATTGTATATCAAATATTGATATTTGTAATTTTTTGTTTTTTATTGTGCTATCATTACCAATATAAATATGACTATAAGGGGCGGTTCCTGAAGTATAAATTTGTCTAGCAAGGGAATTGATGTTTTACATTTTGCTAGCATCATCTGCGTTTTATGTTATTGCGAAATTTATAATGGTCTATGCGTTTTTAATCGAGCATGCGTATACTTTTGGACGAGTAACCAGGCCTCTTTCTTCTTAAGGTGGTTTTGTAGACAATTTGCGAATTTATGTTAAAAGCTTGAGATGTTTTGTGATTATAAACATTATAAATGACCATACGTCCTGAATTATAGTCCGTACGAAAAAAAATATGGTATACATAATGCTTTCAGAGTAGCTTTTTGGTGTTATCGTAAGGAAGTTTCTGCTCGCACAATTTTTCTATTGGCTGTGGTTACTGTCTCGTTTTCTGGCCATACAATTATATTTTTTCATTTCAAAAAAAAACAAAAAAAGTTTCTTCAAAATTCTTTGTTCGGTTTAAAGAGTTTCATTTTTTTAAGTTTACTGGAGCATTTTTTCAAAATTTGAAATTTTTTTGCATCTTTTGTGTGGTTTCAAACACTTTTGTTTCAGGTACTTAATTCGCTGATTGACCATACAAGGTATACGGTTGACATCAGTGATTTTCTTACGATTTTTGTCGAATTGTTTTTGTGAGGGTCGTGAGTAAATTCTAGGGTTTTCATTCGCGATATTTAAATAGCTTGTGGTATTCTTTTGCGTATAATTGCAGGGAGGTAACAGGGATTCTTTTTGTAAATTTTGTGTAGAAAGCGAGACATTTTGAATATTTTTTCCAAGATTTTTGAGTTTGTTTATTTTTGTTTTTTGGTTTTTCAAACATTATAATAATGGTAGTTCATTTAAAAAAATACAAGTCGTAGCAAAGTTATTTTTACCTTTTTTGACTTATGCTTTTTAGCTAAGGTGCGGTTAATACATATTTAGTAGTAGTCGAATGTGTACTATTTAAGGTTCGATTTTTTTAATATCATTTTTTAAATCTTTGGTTTGTGTTTGGTTTCATATTTCTAAATTTTTTGTAGAAATTTGAATTTTTGCCAGATTCATTGGGTTCTTTTAGTGTGTATTCAAACATATAATATGACCAATCAGACTTTCCTTTGTCAGATGTCATGAAAAACTGCCGTTTGTCATCTTTTTTCCAATACTCAAACATTGATTTGAAATTACGAATTTTATGGGTCCCATTAATTACTTTAGAAGAGAACAGGGAGAATACAAAATTGGGTGCTAGCCCCAAGCAAAATCTGGACGCACCTTTATTATATATTCCTCGTATTTTTTTACCTGACTGGTTTTATTGTTCCCATACTCTTTTCAGCTTATGCTCGAAAGATTGGACTTAGCTAAGCGCCTACTCTATCTCCAAAATCATCTTTAGAGCAGGACGAGATCGGTTTTTATTCTTTAAATCTTTTGGGAGACTCTACAATTTACCATCTCTTAGGACTTTCAGGGATACCAGACTCAACGTTTTTCTTCTCTTCCTCTGCCTCGCAAAAGGTTTCTGAATGAACGTCAATAGATTTTTAAGTCCATTACGGATCGACATTCGTTATGTCTTCTTCATGCCCCGGAAAACTTTTTACTTTCTAAGATTTGGATAAAACAAATCTATTCTTCCCGATTGCAGACCCATAGATTAAATTAGAAATAACATACTTAGAGTATATCACACATCCCCCATATGTACTTGTATTAACAGATTCACTATTTTTAACAATGCGTAATTTACCGACTCCAGCTTCTGTGAAAGACTTCATTTTTTTAATTAATGTGTCTTGACCTGCTTTTTATTCAATAATTATTCTCTCCCTAATTTTTATTATTATTTATTTTCATTATAATTATTATTATTTTTTATTATTATATATTATTAATATAGGTTTTTATTATTATTAATATTATATATGTTTTATTATTATTATTTTTATTATCATATTCGTAAATTCTTCCAATCGAAATAATCGAAATAGTATCTTGTTTACTAATTTAAAGATTAAAGAAAATATTTTTTTATTGTATACGTTTATATGGTTATTTTAACGTAATGGATGCCATAAATCCTATACCTCAATTAAAATCGATTAATTTTTATTGTATATTTTTAGCTTCAGTTTTTTTTTATTCATTTTTTATTTAGGTTAATTTTTATTATGAATTAATTATTATTTACAAAGTCATTTAACACGATGAATAGTAAGAGTTAAAAGAAAAATGGTTTTCATATTAATAATAGAAAAAAAAAAAAATTGATAAAATTTATTCACAAGCGACGAGTCTTCACTTACCCTTTTCTCATTGAGTATCACCTCATTTAGAAACACGATGTGGATTCAATTCCACAAAGAAATACGATATATTTTTTCTAATTAAACCTATCTGTGTTCCCTTAAAATTCTGTGACTTTTTCTTTAAGATTACGGTACTTTGTTGGCTCCCTTAAAGACTACAGGCTAATTTCGAATCCTTTAAAAGAGCGGGAATCTTTTTTATTAAAGGACGGCTTGGTTTATTTTTTCCTATTTAACATTGAGAGAGACGAAATATTTTTAATTTAAAAGAACTAAGAAACTATCATTAAAGAACAGATCTAGATTCTCTCCATTAAAGAATGTTGTTTATTTCCTCTAAAAAAAAACACATTTAACTCTCTCCTTAAAGAACGGTGATTCTTTCTTTAGGGTACAGTAATGCCCTCCTTTAAAAACGGTGATTCTTTCCTCAAAGGACAATGACTTTCCCCTTAAAGAATAGTTATTCTTCTCCTAAGAAACATTGGATTTCTTATGTAATGATCGGCTTGTTCTTTTCCTTAAAGCAAAAGTTGATTTTCTACTTATAAAACGTAATGAAGCGGAGGTAATTCTTCCATTAAATCCACATGGAGGCTCTGGCCTTAAAGAATCGGTGTTCTTCCCAATGACACATATGACTCTTTTTTTTAAAAGGAACGGTTGATTCTGGTTTCTTAAAGACCAATTGATTTTTCAGTTTCTTACAACAGGTTTTCTCGTTCACTTAGGACCACGGTTATTCATCTCTTCTCCTATAAGTGAGCGGTTTATAAATTCTTTTCGATTGATAGAACGGTCGTTCTCTCTTTTTTAAGAATTAGAATTTTTTAATTAAAAGAACGGAGAATCTTTCCCTTAAAGAACTTGGATTCTCTCCTTAAAGATATGTTCTTTATTTACCTTAACCAACATATCGTTTCTATCCTTAAAGAACGGTGATTCTTTCCTTAAGGGACAAGGATTCTCTCCTTTAACGCTCTTTATTTGAGAGGTGCACGATGGCTAGCTTTTATAAAACCCAGTTTTCACTTATTCCTGGTTTTAAATTCTCTATGTCCAGTAGATCCCGCAATTTTATAAGAAATTTTGTGACTATAATAATTATGTTGCGCATTTTTTTTATGCTTCGGAACGGTCTGTATTACAATTTTCACGATTGTCTGATCAATGCCTGAAATCTTCCCAGCTAAATTGCAAATATTTTTATGTAGGGGGGTATATCATAATTTGTACTCGAGGTGGAAAATTACCATTTTACGCAGACTAGAACCAATAATTTTTTGTTAAAATATTTCTGATACTAAAAAAAAAAGATACAAGCTCTCCCTTAAGAGAAGATAACAGAAACTTTGCTTCGGAATTCCTTACTAGCTTCCGATGCAGTTTTCTACCATATAAAGCAGGAATTGGACTTTATTACGTCATAGAAGCTCTCTCAGTAACGCTCAGGACAGCCACGGTACTAACAGTTTAGCGGGGGGATATATATGAGAAATAAAATATGGTTGGAACGAATACTTGGTTTGATATGAACGTAATAAAATCAGCCCCAAAAGAGTGCTCGAACTGAGATAATTCGGAATTTTTTTTTCTCATTAAACACTCCTCCTACTATCTTCAGTCTTATAAGAGCTTACTAAGATTATGAATTTTAGCGTATACAGCATAGTATGATATTTATAGAACATAATCGATTACGGGCCTGATCATTTATACAAGGGTTATATATCTTAGAGCTAATACCATTTCAATTGTCATATTGGGGGGTTTTGGTATGGGAAACTGTTAGTGTTCGTGCTGACGGCATGTCTAGAGTGTATGGATAATATATGACAAAAGTTAATAATTTTTATATATTATAGTCGAATTATTTATAGTTTTTCTAGAGATTAGGGCACATTAAATATTGGGTAAACAAAAGCTTTATTCTAAATAAATAAGGAAGGATAGTATTATTATTCATTTATTGATGTTTTACCGCCCTCTGGTCTTCTGTAAAATCATTAAATGCTGTTTTTGTTATTTTGTAGCATTTTCTTGCATTGAACGCCTTTCCCCTATCAAAATATTATGATTATTGAGTCCTTTTTGATAAAAAGCACCCGAAATTACAATTCTTTAGCTGGAGTTCCTTACAAATAATATATAGTAGCTATATATATATATTAACATTTGTATTAAATTATTTATTCATAATTATGATTATTAGCTCGTCACTGTAGCAACATAAAAATATATAAAAAAATATAAGAAATTATTAATAGCAGTATATTAAACCATCAAAAAAAATAATTATAAAATAACAATAAATGCTATAGTATATATGTAAAAATATATATAACTATAATATTTATAGTCATTACTAATTTTATTCATATATATATATATATATACACTATATATATAGTATATATAATTATTATATAATATATAATTATTAGTATTATTATATGATTATATATTAATATATATATAAATAATATATAGTATCTATAGGTATATATTCTACTATAACTGATATTAGTCACTATTAGTATCTATATATACTGCTAACTGGTAATATTGATGGGTGAGGGTATATTATACGAAATATACTATAATATATATAATATCCATATTTGAATACGATAATATTATATATTATAAATTTATTATGTAATAAAAATAATGATTATGATTTATATAAGTTTTTTATTTAACATATTATATATAATTATTTATATAAAGACTGCATTATATATATATATATATATATTATTATTATATAGTTATATATATGGCCAGCGTATCTGGTTTATCCGTCATATGTATCTATAAAAACTTTGCTAGCAAGTAAAGATACATTGCTGGATATGCTGTCCAATTGCTGGGTCCTAGAAAATGTTAAAATTAAAAAAAATACTAATTTAAAGATTAAAAAGAATAAATTTTAATCTCGAAAAAACCTACCTAGCTTTTATCAGCTGCAAAAGGCATGAAATTTTTAGTTCTGACTGTTGTGAAATGATGAATGTGTAAGGAAATAAAAAGGGACGAGAGTAAAACAAAAAATTATTGGGTTCAATAATTATCAGTATTTTATGATGTTAGAAGGGACATTTTATATAAGCTTAGCTTCTAAGTGCATCAGTAAATAAAATAAATAAAAGACTTTCTATTAAATTATGCTTTATTACGGGCAAAACTAGGAGCGGAGCCTTAAAGTTTCTCCCGTAAACAAATAGGGGGATTGTTTTCCCATATACCCCGTAGGGGAGGGGCTTGGAAGGAACACGCCCTCGTCGTTCACCCAGAATACCCAAAGAGCGGGTCGGAGCGTGCTCCGGAGACCCTCCCCCAACGGGGGCGTGCATTTAATATCCTACCCCGTAGTTTCCCCTCGTTTAAAAGGGCGAGAGACCCCGACTCTGCCTTCGGCCTCGAATCCGAATCTGGCTAGATACTTTTAATAAACCGTATGGGTACTTCTTTAGTAAAAAAAAAAAATAATAGAAAGTACTATTTATAATATAATAACGAGAAACTTACCAATTAATAATCAGGTCCTGCTAAATATTGGCCTTTCAAACTCTCCAATCATATACGATATAAGTTTCATAACAATAACTTATTAATATTTTATTTTTTTACACATTTCCATGTGACATTTGTACCAGGATTTTCCACAAAAATGTATTCATCTTTTCGCTTGTACATTTTGTAGTTTTGATATATATATATTTTTTTATTTCTTTTATTTTTTTTTTTTACCATTCTGGATCAGCATTGGACCAGTCAATTCCAGCGAATGTATTCCGTACTTTTACTGATTAGGAATTAAATAGTTATTTAAAGATACATATGGACGGCTTAAATCCAGACGCAGTGACCGTTAGTATATATAATATTATATATATTATATATATAATATATTATATATATGATATATATAGATAATATATATAGTAGTGGAGCGTGTAACTCTATATATAAACTCTCTATATATTTATATAGATAATATATATTTATATCGTTATATAATATTATTATTATTTTTTCTTCCTTTTTCTTCTAGGGAGGAGAGAGAGCGGATCTCTCTCTCATACTCAACTCTCTACATCATACATTACAATCTCGGTCTTCCTCTCTACTATACTCTCTCTCTACTCTCTCATCTCTCTTAACTTATCTCTCTACTTCTCTCTTTCTCCTCTCTCACTTATCGAGAATCCTTCTCTTTTGAAATAAAAAAATTTCAATCCAATGTTTCCCCCAACGCTAGCTAATAGTATAATGCTATAGTATAATATTATTAAACTGGAACGTGATTGAATATATTATAATGAATATTTATGAATTAATATAGTATCAATTTCTTCGCCCAAGTGTGATAGTATATATATGCATATATATATACCTATTACTTAATAATATATTTCACTGATAAAGAAAAGAAAAAAAAATCCTATTTTTTAAAAAATAGTTCACATGACACGTTACATTATATATAATATAGTAGAATATTCATATAAATATATAATTTATATTATCTTTCCCAAATAATATAATTGTTTTTAAATATTATGAAATTGATGTAATTCCTGGTAATATATATATACTATAAGATACTACCTTATTTTTTTTAATATATTTCTATATATACTTCTATATTTATTACAGGAAATTTAGTTGTGAATTTTTTTTCTGAATTTTTATAAGAGTGCATTGGTTTTTTTCCTTATATCGATATACATTATATATAATTATATGGTCATATATAAATCTAATATTATATACATATATTACTCATACTATCCTATATATATACTTATACATTTAGATTATTAAACCTAACTACAAATATTCTGAAGAACGGAACGTTTAATATATCATACCATTAAATGTGTAGAGATATATATATATTAATATATATTAATATATGATATCTTAAGTATTAGTATATATAATGGGTGCTTCAATTATAAAGTGCAAAAAACTTGAAGCTAAAAAAACCGCCCAGAAACGCATGGGCCAAAAAACTGTGCTTCTGATGCCACTACAGCAAGAAAGAAACCTGGCTATCTATCCGACTCGCGAAAAACACAACATCAAGAGACGGAACCAGTTTACGAGGCGAGCGTAATGAAGAAAGAATTATGTTAAGATTGGTATGTATTCAGATGAAAATATAGAGAATTTATACATATAGAACTATAATATTTTTTATATTTTTTATAAAGTTTTTTATATTTTATCTTATAAGAACTGATTCAGATATAATTTTAGTTACAATGGTATACTATAATTTTAACATATTTATTCGCGTTACTCAGCTTAGAGTGAAATTAGTTTGTATTAAGAAAAGTCGCGGTGAAAAAAAAAAATGTTTTTTATACCAATAACATTATTAGTTTTGAACAGCATCAGCGTAAGAATGACATTTTTTTTTAGTGGGCTTCGAGCGGGATGGGGACAAGTAGGAGGACTGGGGACGAAGTCCTTCCCCGTCGTCCCAACGAGAGGAGGCCGATATGATCTTATTCCGTGACATTCTTTTCGTTTATATACTCTGGTAGGCGGGGAAGTTTTGTCACTGTTTAAGAGAAAAATCATATTTTTTTTTCATTACAAATTATGAACCTAATGATTCTAATAATGTTATTAGTTTTCTTGTAAGTATCGTTTACATATGGTTAGATATAAAATAAAGAAATAAGGTCAATAAAATAAAATTTATTTTTCTCCATATTCCAGTACAACAAGTTTCATCGCTGATTCGCATCATATGATTAATCAAGTTTTCTTGTATTTACCTAATATTTATGATATAATTTCGACGTAAGTTTACGTGATGCGGGAACCCTAATATAAGGGTCTTCATTAGTAGTAGTATATATTATAATATATATATATATAATTTTCATATATTAGCTATGATAAATATACGTAATATAGTCAATTTGCGTGCATGAAACTTAGTATACATAAGTAATTATATATGAGCAAATGAATTTAGATAATGCATTTCTTATCTGATCCCTTAGTAATATCTAAATAATTTAATTATTATTTAACAATTTGTTAGTGGTGGCATTTTTATATACATTAAGTGAACTAATTTCTGTTACATAATTTTTATTTTTATAATAGACTTTGACCGCACTACTCGGTCGCATTTGAAAAATCAGACAAGGTAAATGCCAGAAGATCGAATAAAAGGATATTAAACTGCATTAATGTCTTCCAGTTCATATTAGGCGCTGATTAAGGCATTTATACTGCAGACATCTGGGCAAAACCTAAATAGTATCTCTATGAGGGAAGGGGAGTGTGGTATATAAAAGAATTTGGAATTTTAAGCTTATTAACGTATTTAGTTGTCATTTATTTTCATAAGAATTTGAGTAACTGATGACGGGAGTTGTTAAAAAATATTCGCTCTTCTTCGTAAGTCTGGTTACCTTCCATGCTTCCCAAAGTTGAGATTAGGGATGTGTTCTCTAGATCTACTGAGATATATGTACTCTATGGTACTTTTGGGCTTTTTTAAATGTTACCTTAGGTAAGTGCGGTGATGTTAATTATGAGTTTCTATTTTAGGTATATTAAGTAGAAATTTAGTGTCTAATGTTGTTTATAATATAATAAGTGTAGTAGGTATATTGCGGATAAAGGTTTTAATGTGTTGGTTTATAAGACAGAGTCTTTCTTCATTGACAATTTCTCACTCGTCAGATTATGTCGAACACTCTTTATATTTTTCATGAATTTTCTTCGACACCCCCGCAATCCTATACCATTTACAGTACTGGTCACTAGTGACGATGGTCAATAAATTTATTGAAGATCTTTACATATTAAATATCGCATCCAAAAGGAATCTCTCAGCCCAAAAACACTAAAAATAATAATATATTGCTGAGTTTGAAAACTGTATGATATATGTAAGAGAATAATAATAAAAGGAATAACGTGATAGTTTCATCTTACACACCTAATCGATACAATTCTCTGTCTCTGTGATTCGTGACCCGACTCTGAGCGAATAGATAGGATCAATATTATTAACGCTGGTGTTGGATTCTATAAATATGTTTATAGTCAATATCCTCCTAGAGCGTTATCGTTTAGTCTTTCGCGATATTACCGCTCTCACTCGCTAATTTGTAGTTATTTTCTCTAGTTTTACTAATTAACACCCTATACTAAACAAATCTATGCATATGTACAATTTGCATTACTACTTTTTAAACTTTCTTTAGTTTTTAAAGGGGTGATGGTATTTATATAGAGGAATCATTTGATCGGAACAGGGTATGTTCTTAATGCTATGTAACCAGGGTGTATTTATTTTTAACTTAAATCTTTAATATTTTAATAATTAAGAATGGGATTTTGTATCAACCCGATACCAAATCTTATCATACTATTTATAAATTGGATATAAGTCAGAACTTTGTATATGATAGTAGTGTATAATACTGTATAATACTTACTCATACTGAGGTAAATAATTTTTATTTCCCCCTATATATAAGAAATAATTTTCCATTCCTAACTAGGATAATTACTTCTTATCGTCGAATTTGTGAAAGTAATAATACGTTGTAATTTTTTTTTGGATAGTCTGTAGAGTTTAATATGATGGTTATTTCTAATTAACGTGTTGTACACTCTAGAGTAACTTAATATTGACTATTTATACTATTAACTCAACTGCCAAGCTTATTTATATATAAAATATCTCTGCTCTTCTAAACTCCTGATATCTCAAAGGGTAACCCATATATAATGCCGTTACAAATAGATGATTATCATTACTATATTAATTATACATCCTTAGGGTATATAATATAGGACCTGGATGGTGTGAAGGATATATACGTTCACGTTTTGATAATTATATAAAGTATTAATAGTTAGAATAATTATATTACTAAAAGATTAATTATTAGCTCCTAATAGAATATTATTGTGTAAAAGCATATTAATTATTAATAGATTCTTATGTTGTCTATATATATGTCACTCATATATAGTTCCGTTGAAATTATTATAATGTTCTCGTAAGTATGTACCGCAAAACTTCAAACCTGTTAATATTATAGGTCTTGGATTTTATGTGATACTGACTCAGTAGATTTCCTTTTATTTTGTGAGGTAAGTAAGTCAAATAATGACACTTTTAAATATAAAACAGCATTTGCTTACGTGAAGAATCGTTAAATATAATTAAAAAAATTAAAGTGAGTATATATATGGTGTTTACTCAACGTGTCTCATAGCGTTACTCCTTTTATCAATTGAGCTCAGTACAGCTTTTATTTTACTGTACTATTAGATCATGTGAGTAATTACTTATGAATATATTGAGTAGTCTATACGCTCTAAAATTCAAATTGTATAAATTGGATATTATATATTATAAACTTTATAGTAGAATTGTTTATAATATTTTCAAAATTATCAATATTTAAATTAATAACTTAAAACCAACCATCATTGAGCAGGTGAAGTATAAAGAAATTCCAATAAAGATTACTATAATACTTCCTTATGTGGGAAGAGGAATTTCAGAATGGTCTGTATGATAATACGACAAGGTTATCAAAGAGTGTTTGCTAGATGTGAAGACTCCAATGTAAGAAATAGTAAATTTATATTATGATGCGCGACTCTTCAAATAATAGATATGATAATAATGTTTATAGTGATTAGCCACAATTCATTTAGTTACTTTAGCTTGGTGTATATAAGTTGCTGGTATAATTAGTGGAAAATAATGTTAAAAAAGTTAAATATAATTATTAAAGGTGCGTAGTTGTGTTAGGTTTGTCGCTGTGTAATCATGTATTTTTCTTAGTTATCAAATATGATGCTTGGATATACTGCGTTTAATTAAATGTTTGAAAAACCTTGTTATGTTGCATATATTTCGATTGTGTATGGTAAAGTAATAAATGAGACTCAATTTTGTTTGCTATAATGTTTATCCGAATGTAATAACTTCGAAATGAGCGAACGTAATTAATAGTGTTAATTATGTTGATTAACACGATTTGGTGTGGTGTGTATATGATTATATGAGGTTTATTAAGTCTTGAAAAAGTGTGAAAGGTTAGTTTTTAAAGGCTCTGTAGCTAATGTTAGTTTGAATCTATGTTTTGTTAGTGTATTGTGAACTTTGTTAATGTAAATAGATATGTTATTAGTAGGTTGTGTGAGTACCTATCGGTTTCACTCACTATAATTGTCGGAGTTGTTACATAATATAATGTGGCTGTAGTTCTGGTAATGCTATGTTGCTTTATTTAATAGTGAATAACTATATAGGTGACTTTACTAGATATTATAGCAGAGTAGAGTGTACATGTGAGGTTGTAAAGAATAACAGTAATGGGTCAACTTTATTAATTTGTTCTAGGGTTGTTGTAATTGCGAGATATAGGTGAACGTTGTCTCGATATAGTATGACTACTGAAATCATTAAGATCGCAATTAGATCACATAAGGTCGTGAGACAGGGTGGGTAGGGAGGAAATGGGGAGGGGCAGGGTGGAAAATTTGATTTTACTCTGATTTTAGGCTTGCTTGAATAAATTCGGTGGTAAACTATTACAGCTTGTGACCTCCCAATGATATTATTTACTTAAAGAATTATTTTTATGTTATGTTTTCAGATAAAAACTATTGTTATTTTTGGAGTTGGTATGTTTTGGATATAAACTTTGTTTATGTTTGCGCAATTATTTGTTGGAGATTCTGATATTTAGGGTAAAAGGTTAGGATAAATTTTGTAGTTGAGAATATTGCTACTGACATGAGGTGAATTAGTAAAAAACTTGTGTTAACGAGTTATGCATATTATAATACGTAGGTCTTGTATGAACATATCGGACAAGGTATATGATACAATTAATTAATAAATGTTCTTAGTTGTTCTATATTATAGATTTGAGCCGTTAAATGGTAGAGATATATGCTTTGGAAGGGAAAAGTAAGAATTAAGGTATTTACATTTATGAGGCATTCAAATGTTAGTTACTTTACATTGGTGTTAAGTTGGGTGGTAACTTTGTGTTAATGTTATACAGTTTAATTCGATTGTGTAAAGTTGTGTTAGAGTTTGCCTTTGTACAAGTTATATTCTTAGTTTTGGTAACGGTCAAATGATAACGTTTATTGATTTATTGAAAACTTTGAATTAACGTTAGAATGTATATTTCGTTGATCAGTTATTGAATTAGTTAACCAATGTTGTGATAAAAAAAACTTATTTTGTTAAATATTGCCATTTTAAATTAATATAAATTTAACATTGTTATAGTTAGAGATACGTTTTTAAAAAATTGTGAACATATTTTACACGCTTATGTATGCTATGTTAGTTACTTTAACAACCTAAGTTGTTAAAGTATGGAACTTTGTTAATTAACGTTAACAGTTTATTACAAAGTGTTTTAAAAGGTTGTGTGTCAGAGTTATATTGTCGGTTTTTTAATACGAGCAATTAGTAACATAGTTCAGATGCACCTCTAAAGTAAGCTTTATAATGGAAAACTTTGTTTATGTAGCAATATTTGCTTGATCAGTGGTACTAAAAATGAGTATTTTTGTTTTTTTATTAATTAGATTTTATCATATAAACAAAAATACATTAAAACTGAAATTGTGTACCTCTGAGAATCAATAGATCAAATAGATCAATAGATCAATAGATCATAGATCATTGGATGATGTGAACAGTGTGGTTGACGGTTTATTTAACTGATTTACTGATTTAGGGGTATGTAAAAACGTGCATTTGGTGAAATAATTTTAGGTAAAGAATACCTGTAACGCTTAATTAATAAGATTAATAGTCATGGTTGACACAGGAAGTGTAGGTTGGATGGTATTGTTCTACTGTATTTACTGATTTAGGGTATGTAAACATGAACAATTTTACTAAAAAATGGTATGAGGTTTGAATCAATTAATGATCAATAGATCAAATAAAAATCAATAGATATCAAGGAAGGGCTGAGGAGGGATAGTTTTGATTTAACTAAAAATTCATATTTAACTGTTTTAAAGGGTATTCAAAATCACGTAAATTTGTAAATATATAAACAAATAAGAATAAAAAAAATCTTTTTTTATTATAATTTATAATTTATTTATTTATTATTTATTTATTTATTTTTTTTTTACTTGATGCGTTCTGAAACATATATTTTTCTCCTTGAAATTTCTGAGAGACACAATATAAACATATATTAAAACGTAAACTTGTTGTTATACATACTGAGAATAGTTTATTAACTCGCACCTATTATAGGCAGTGCTCCAAGCAAACACAAGTGCCGATGCCAAAATCCTCAGAAATTCGATACCAACTGCTTTTAGAAATTTAACTCTAGAAATCCTCTCACCAAATTTCAGCGCTATACGAACATTTCGATTTTTTAAGGGGGTAGGGGTCCCCCTTCGGGGGGCCCCAGGAGACGTAACTCGTCTACGAAATTGAGGTTAACGTCAACCATATATACCCCCCTCCAAATTTAAACACCGATACGAAATAAACTCTAACCCATGTAGATATATATCGAAGCCATAGGCGGATCCGGAGCGAAAGCCGAAGCCGACGCCGGAAATTGTAACCGGATACAGGCAGCCGGAGCGGACCGAGCCGGAGCCGGAGCTCAGAGGAGCCGGAGCCGGAGTGCGTAAAGAAAAGATTCCTTCGGGAATCGATTCGTTCGGTAAGCCCAATTTCCAGCTTCACTAGGAATCAGGAGTCAATTTAATTTTTCAGGGGCAGCGTCTCCTCTTGACGGTGGACGGCAGGGGTACGAATCTCGTCTACGACGAGATTACGTCATCACGATGCGATATGTGATACCCATTAGGCCTACATCTCATCGCTTTCGCTTCTGGATTTTTCCGGCTAGACAAGGGCGTAAGCGCTATATTTTTTTGAGTTCCGCTTCATTTCGTAAGGGGAGAGGTACGCTCTATAATTACAGTCCTGAGCGATCGCGAAAATTTGCGTGTGTCGAGCTTGAGACAGACATTCATGGAGAGACATATGAGCTCAGTTTAAAGCGATGACTCTTATACTTTTCGAGAAATCGCTGGTAGAGCTCAAAACTTGCGTTTCTATTATAATTATAATAATATATATATATAGTATATATATTATTTATATATATATATATATATATATATATATATTATATATATATATATAATATATGATAAATTATATATTTATGTTTTATATATAATACTATATAAATGTATTATATATATACTATACTATTATATAGAGAAGAGCAAAAGAGGGTCAAGTTTCATTATTGTCAAAAATGAATAGAATCAGACTGCCTCTGCGGGTCACTGAGTATTCAACAGAGATCCATGAGACGAATTCACAATTTTTTCTTCACTTTCGTATAAGAAAATTAAATCAAAATAGCTTCATTTTCGGACCAACTTTTGTACCTCCTCTCTCTCTCTCTTCTCCGACATCTCTCTCTCATCTATAGTCACTCTCCATACATACTCTGTCTCTCTCTTTCTATTCTTCTTCTCTTATCTTCTTATGCTTCTCTCTCGCTCTTTCTCTCTTTCTTTCTTTCTCTTTCTCTCTCGTCTCTTTCTCTCTCTCGTCCTCGTCTCGCTACAACAATTTATCTGTATGTCTGTCTGCTCTCTCTCTCTCTCTTTCTCTCTTCCAGATCGTGTCATTCGTATCTCTCTTCTCTATAAAAGCGTGCTTATCTCTCTCTCATCTCTCCGTAAAAGATGGGTTTACTCTAACCTTTTCTTTACTATTCATGAGTGTAAATGATAAGCACTGTATGCATCACTCTCTAATCCTGATATATAGGTTTGAGAGGTACATAATTAATATATATATTTATTTATATATGATTATACTATATATTTATTATATAGTCTTATATATATAATAATTCTTATATATATATTATATAATATATAATAGTAATATATATACTATTAGTCAGTAAATGATACAGTATAGGTATAATATTCTAATTAAAATACCCTTTTGCGAATAATCGGGTAAGGATAAAGGGATTTAAAGCAGTAGTGAGCCATATCTTAACTTAATATTAAATTTATTTTAAAGGGGCTGCCACTTTGTTTTCTCCATTCTCAGCGCTTGTATCATGGTAATTACTAGAGCTATACTTTAATTTAATTTAATTTTAAGCTGCACTGGTATGTGTTTCCATTCCAGTTCGTACATGACTTGTATAATTGGATAGTTAGTATTATTGATTATTTGGTATTATATATATATATAGTATTTCTATATATATATTGATTATTATATATTACTTTATTTTAAATATTTATTATATATAATTATATAAGACTGCATACTATTAAATAATAGTAGTTTTCTATAGCCATATTCATCTATAATACACTATATATACTGGTGTTAATTGGTAATATATTATAAGTATATAATATGTCTATAATTAATAGTATATAATGTTTAGAGAATTGACTTATAATAACTTTATATAATTTAATAAATTTTATCAATTTATTAAGCTATAATAATCTGGCATGGGATACTATTATTGTATTATTTCATTCTACTAACTAAACGCTGTTAAACTATATAATATATTATATAATGGAGTACTATATAAGAGTCAATAATATATATATAATATACAATTTTAATATTTATAATTATATATTATTTAATTATAATATAAGAGTAAGGCATACTAATAATTGTTTTAATTACCATTTGATATTGAATTGATAAATTATATGGTAATTATTTAAGAGCTTAATTTCAACTATAATTATATCAACGAATTTTATTTAACATAATATATATATATATTAATACTATGTCCCAGTTATATAGTATTAATAATAAATATATATAATAATTAACTCACTATATATAATTACTTTATTTTCTTATATAATTTTTATAGTACCATTTTCGTTAAAAGCTTTAAATACATGTGGCTCGATATAAATCACTCATTGGAATTTATGTTAAAAGACGAATACTATATATCACGACGCATTTGATAAATAGTTATACTTTATAATATATATATATTATATATAATATATATATATAATATATAGATATACATAATTACAATTATGTTGTAAGTTTATTTATTGTTATGATTTGGATATATAATTTATAGTATTTTTATTTATTATTAATTTATTTTTTTAATGTTTTCAATTACATCTGTTCTTACAATGTGATATTAAAAATATAAAGAATGATTTATTTTATATTTATTTATATAATTACTTTATTTTATTATATAAAACTATTATTAACTTGATATTATCAATATATATATTATTATAATATATATATACTATATATATTATTACTCATATATATAATATATATATATAAACTCTAAATATATATATATATTATAATATATATATATATATCTGTATGTAGTGTATGTGTGTAGGGACTAAATAATCTCTTTAATTGGTTAAAAATGAATTTATCAGAATAATCATTCGGTGACAACTCATTAATAAACGTGTATAAATAGAAGGAAGCGTCAAAGTTGCAATATATCTAAGTTTTTTTGTAGGCTTTCGGAGATTAAATATGTTAATTATTTTTTACAAATTTTTTGTTCAACATTGAATGAGTCAAAGGAGATTTTTTACTCCTGTTCTTTTTGAAACTATCCGCAATTTTTAAAATGAATAGTAAAAGGAGATTTTATCTCAATCCAGGGGATAATACTCCTGAAATTGGATCGCCGTCGCCTGGAGTAACCCCAATGAAGAGAAGCTTTCCACCCTCATAAGCCCATCCGGGTTTCCCAAACCCGAACCGTTTCAAGCGTTAGTTTTTTAAAGCCCTCTCCTCGGTATTTTTCTCAATACTCACATAATATGACTTCTAGTACTTTTTTTTACAGATTTACAAAGGCCCTGGGACGAGTGTGTTCGTCCCCCTCTTCAACGTCGTTCCACTCACCGGTGAGGCCGAGAGAACCATGGACTATTCTAAACTACTATCTTTGGTGGTTTAATCTATGGTATTCGTTTAGTTAAAAAAAAAAAAAATTGGCACTTTTGGCTCTCCTTGTCGCGTAAATCCTACTCATAAACCGACCGAGATACCAAATATCTTAAACGTTCAATAGATACATTGCAATTTTTTTTTTAATTTTATCAATTTGTGTGCATATTTAAAAACAGTTAACCATTAGTTTTCTATATATACTCCCATTGGACAACTATAGGTAGCAAGTCACGCCTTAAGGCGTCACTTATTTATATAAGTATTTGTCTTCCTTTAATTTTTACTTTTGTCTAATGCTCGGAGAAAATGTTAATGTCGTATATTGTGTGTATAGGTTTCTGCTGTATTTGTAAGATAAATGCAGCGATGTTAACATGTAAAGTCTGAATTATTATATATATGATAATTATCGCACCCTTTTATATAATTTATATTACCTATTGTTAGAATTCACGAAATTATAATTATATATAATATATAATTATTACCTGCGGCATCTTCTGCTAGCTAAATTATATAATAAGAGAGTATCGCCTGATAATCATTTAATTATAATATGATATTTTAATACACCTAATTATATATATATACGTAATTTATATATATAATATCTATAAATATATTATAAAATGTAATATATATACATAATATAAAATATAAGTATATATACTTAAAATAAATAAAATAAATTTAATGGAGAAATATATATATTAATATTATATAATATATAGGTTAATATTAATCATATATATAATATAATATATAATTTAATATATATATATATAATATAATATATATTATAATTAATTATAATATATATATATATATATATATATATATATATATAATTAATATATATAAATATAGTATATTTATATATATAATATATTATATATATATTTATATAATACTATATTAATATAATTATTAAAATATATATATACCTGATATAATATATTATAATTAATATAATAATATATATTATATATATAGCTATATATATATATTAATATAAGGTATATATATACTATAGCCTATATATTAATTAATATATTATAACTATATATATTATATTTAAAAAGTAATGATAAGGACTTTTTAGAAAGATTGGAGAAATATGAGCTCATGATGAGGGATATTAAGATAGAAGAAATTATTCAAACCTCTCTACAAAACGAATAAATCAGCATTAGTGTATAAAATAGCAGCTTTCTATGAAAACTGTTTGTGCGCTGCCCATAAATTTATCTGAAAATGACGTTGTTTCAATCAGAGTGGATATTAGGGTAATGCCTCACTATATGGTGATGAAATTTATATCTACTGCAAAAGGGCATTAATAATTACTATATCAACTCCTTAATAAAGTATAAAAGTAACAAAAAGAGTCTACCAAGTATTATAAGTATATAAGGTAAGAAGCCTAGAAACTCATACACAGATTGTGACCTATTACTGTATAATGCGAATATTCATTGCTGAGATAGATAATTCTATGAACTATTGATCTATTTATTTGCTTTAACTGAAGCTGACGAGAATATTGAAGTAAGATCTTATGGTCGGTAAAGGCTCTCATAAATAATGAACATGTATACCATAGAATCAGAATTAAATAAAAAGTAGCTTGGTAATCCAAGATAAAAGAATCCCTGGTTGGTGGCGTAAATAATTGTAAAAAGTTTTTACACTCATCCTTGAATAGAACGTCGTACAGTAGAATATTATCTACACTTTGCTACACTCAATTGCCCTTAAAAAACAAGTTAGTCTAGCTAAGACCGTCTTGCAGTGGTACTAAATCGTCATTTAAACGACGAAAAGAGAATAGCAAACTCTCCCCTGAATAAGATGAAAAGTGATACAATTCCTTCAGTTAAAATTACAAGACAATAATATATAATTAAAATTCAATTGCTATAAAATTTGCTCATTTAGTAAATTTGTTTGTTAAAGGAATGGAAAATAGGTAAACTGATAGATAGATAGATAGAATTAGAAATGTAAGGATGAACGAAATACGAGTAATTTAGATAGATAGATAAGATATATTAGTAATGATTCTAAAACTTATCTTGAAGCTTAAAACTTAAAACTAGATAACGGACTGCTGCTGGTCTATGTGCATAAGCTACATATAAGAAAAATATTACTAAGGCGAATATAGCACAAGATAATGATATTTTTATATATTTTCTTGTTCAATTTATACAACTACTTGTTACTTACAATAATCATATATGAATATTTATAAGAAAACATGTTATATATCGTTACGCTTTATCACTACACCAATTGTAAATTTTTTATTAGAATAATAATTGAGACTAATTAGTTTTGTTAATTTCAATATCTATCCTTATTGAAAGAGAGAGAGACATTTAGATGAGATATGATAGTAAATGAAGAAGAAAATAAATAATCCAAAGACACGAAAACCCGACTCCTCGCGGGACAGTATTAATGAAGATAATGAAATCAAAGTCTAAAATGGGAGGGGGGGGGGGGGGGAATGTCGTTATAGGGGTCTACCCAAGATTTCAAAACTTATATTTTCACGTTGTTATTGAAAACTATTGTTTTTTGTAAACAATATAAACCACCTGCACACCTATCGCGGGGGATGCGTTCCAGACCCCCGCGATAGGTGAAAATCCCCGAAGTATCTTTTGTAAAGATATATACTATTTAATATATACATTTTAAGTCTTTATACATGTCTGTAAACACTTTCTATGCTATAGCTATTACCATATGCCATATATATATCACTAAATATATATATATATATATATATGTTTTACTTATATTTTTCACAATTTGATAACAATCAGGTTATTGAACACTTATATAATATTATATATGTAGTTCATATATTCACGCATATAAAGAAGTAATAAGATAAATAGTTGTTATACATATATTTATAATATAATTAATTTAAAATTAGATAATATTTTAATAATATTGTTAATAATAGTTATATAATATATATATGTATATATATATTTAAATTATATATAACTTTATAATACATAATATATAAATAATATAACTAGTTAATAGGTATAATATACTTAACTAATATATTTTAATTAATAATATATAATAAAATATATATATTAATATTATAATACTATACGTGAATAATATATATATATATTAATATAACAAATTAATATAAATTTATAATAAAGTATATAATTATTAGGATATATTATATATATGTTATAGTAAATATTCGTTATAATAAAATTATTATATATATTATATATATATATATATTAATAAATATATCGATATATTATATAATTATAATATTAAATATTAATATATATAATTTTGATCTATGGTATCTTACAGTTTTAACGCGGGGTATAATAAACAAGAGAATGAAAAGGAGAGAGATTCCAACCCAACAATAGAACATTACATGTACAATACGATATGTAAATAGTATAAACGAACTTATTATTACAGTGGTATGTTTATAGTATGTGGGTATTATTTTCCAGCCCTTTTTACCTGTAAAAAAACCTTCCCTACGCTATGAAATACGGTATATAGATATGAAAATATAAGATTATAATTAATACATATAGTATATTATATATATAATATTATAATAATATATTATACATTAAATAATATATATAATATAGATAAATTAATTTTATAGATAATATATATATATATATAGACAAAAATATTATATATAAATATAATATTTTGTTATAAATATTATATATATTTTATATTATTATTATTTTTAATTAAATAAAAAAGTCAATATAAAAAAATTTAAGAAAATCATCAAAAGATTCTGTATTTGGAAGAAAAAAAACGCGATGCAACTGGACGCGCGAAAATACGGAGTGAACCGCGAATAGAGCGAGGGAATTTACTGTATATATATAATTAAGAGAACCAACTAAAAATAAAATACTATTTTTCTGAGAGTGATTAAAAATATTTTATAAACTTCATTATATAATTATATATTATATAGCACCGGGCATATTGTATAATAAAATAGGGAGATATATTTATTAATATTATTAATATAATATATATATATATAATATATTATATATATTATATCATATGTTATTATATATATATATATATAGGTATATATATATAATTAATATATATAATATATATATATAGATATAGTAGATATATAGGTATATAGTATATAGTGGTATGAAGCAATTCAGGAAAAATTATGATATATAGTTTTTAATTTGAGGGACATTTGGGTAAATCACAACAAAAGGTTGTTTATAAATTACTACGAACACTACACCAGATATACGATAATTTTCTATTGACTAAAAATCAGCAAGAAACTTTGAGCGCTCTCATTCGATATTTGTAGCATAAGTAATCATTAATAAGTTATCTTTTATAATAGAGGTTTTTTATGTCGCACGCTAATATCGTACATTAGAATACGCTCTGTGCTTTCAACTAAAAAGATAATTCGCAATGGGCTTGGTAATTGGGTAATGATCGCTGCCGAATATTTACTTTTTTATGTAGATTAATAAATGCATTTTGATGACATACACTATGCGGCAAATAATTCACAGTATTATATTACATGTATATATATATATCAATATAATATAATCTATAATATTAAGTATTATAAATATTATATAATTATATATATAATATAACATATATATATACTATATATATCATTAATTAAAATTTTATAATTATATATATAACTATATTAAACTAACTATATATTAATATATATATTAATATATATATATATAACTTTAATATATATAAATAATATAATATATATTAATATAATTATAATATATTATATATAACTATAATAATATTAAATATTATATAATATACTTAAATATAATATAATATATATCTATAATAATTTATACTATATATAATTATATTTATATATACATCTATATAAATATACAGTATTATATTAATATATATATAATTTTATATATATATAATATTAATATAATAT
>JABUQX010123484.1:0-36158 GCA_015478945.1 Trachelipus rathkii | reverse complement strand
ATAATATATAATAATAATACAAATATAGAAAACTGCTATAACTTAATAAATCACATTCGTCATACACAGCTTACCGCAACACTTTCGTTTCAACTACTCTACACGCTCCTATACTAATTAAAATACGATGACTTAATAATAAATATACGGCAAAATATAATAAATAATACATATAAAATATAATAATAATTAATAATAATAATAAAATAATAATAATAATAAATATAAAATAATAATAATAATAATAATAATAATTAATTAATAATAATAATAATAATTCCCTTTTAAAATTGACATTAATCGTAATCTGTTAATTAAACTTGTGTGCGTGTTCCTTCCTTGTGTGTCAGTTTCCTATACCCTAAATCTCCTTATGCTGTACTTTGTAAGTTTACCAATACACACACACATACCACACACACACATATACACAATACAATAATATATATATATATATATACTATATATATTTTATATATATATACTCATATATATATATTATATATATTTATATATTATTAATTAAGTATTACTATATAATATATAATTATGATAATAAACTATATATATATATATATATATAATTATATATATCATATATATAATATATTACTGTAAAATATATATATATATATTATTAATATTATATATATATAAATAATAATATATTTATATATATATAATGATTACGTATATATATATAATTATTATTATTTATATATATATATATATATATTATATATATAATTATGTAATATATATCTACGTATTTATATATATAATATATATTATATCTATTACTATTAAATATATATTGATAGTTATTATTTAAATGCATTCAGTATCCATTTTTTCAAAAATAATCAAAATTTTCTAGATTATTTTGGCAGAACACATCTGTACTTTAAAACACTTAAACTTCCCTATAATATGCGTCTAGCCTACCCTAACATAATTCTCACCGTGTCCGCTTTCTCATAAATCCTATAGAAAATTTCACGATACTTTTTCTAAATCCTCACAATTTTAATGATGTGTAATTCCTAAAGATTTACGTTTAACACTTTTGTATCCTAGTCAAAATCTTGAACTTATTTAGTTTAACCGAACAGCACATCATAATTTTATCAATCTTTTTAAATTTTAACCTTTCGTAAATTTTATTTTATCTTTATTTGTACTTACTAAGATTTTGGGGTAAATATGCTTCCTGCTTTATAAAGCTGCTAAAGTCACTAATTATTGTCAAAATCCTCGGAATTTAACACTTTTAACCTTATTTTAAAGCGACTGCTTGCCTGAGTTTCAAAAAATCAATGATTTATTTCCCGCCGGGAGTTTCAGCAGTCTGTCAGTCTGTCCTGAAATTTGGTAGGTTTATTAAATTCACGAATCAGTCGACTCAAATGAGAATATATAATAGTATATAATATATTATATATATATATATAAATATATATATATATATATATATATATATCTATAATAATATATATATATATTAATATATATATATATATATTAGTTATATATATATATATATATATATATATATATATATATATATATATATATACTATATCATACCTAGTATATATATATAATATAGTATATAATATATATTTTTATAATATTATTATTATATATATATATATATATATATATATATAATATACTTGTAAAAGGGACAAATGTCCAAAAGGTTCATTTTCCAACTTCAGTTTTTAATGTTTCCTGGTAGCAGATGCCTTTTGTCATTATTATTATTATTATTATTATTATTATTATTATTATTATTATTATTATTATATTCATTATTATTATTATTATTCATTTATTATTATATTTATTATTTCATTATTTATTATATTTATTATTTATTATATTATTATTATTATTATTTATTATTATTATTATTATTATTATTATTATTATTATTATTATTATTATTATTATTATTATTATTATTATTATTATTATTATTATTATTATTATTATTATTATTTATTATTACTAATATTACTTATCATTATCTACTATTACTTATTCTATATCATCATTGACCCATCTCATTATTATTTTATTATTATTATTATTGATTCATTATTCCTTGACTTTCATTATTTCCTCCTCTTCCCTCTACTCTATCCTCTCTCATCTTATCTAATTGCTCATCCATCCTCAATTATATTCCATTATTAGATCATCTACTCTCACTTCATCTTATTTTAAATAAAGTAAGTCGTATACGATCTCAGCGTCGCTACTTCTTAACGCGGATGGTGTATTTGCGTGACAACATCTTCCATATATGCACAATACTTATGCAGCGTAGATTATCTTGTCAATACCTTTCTCTGCATAGATTTTTAAATACAAATATATAAAAACATATTTTCCATTAGTTTAAATAACGTCGCTTATAGGACTGCTGACATCATCTAATGACTCATAAATGTATTTGTGTTTGTCTTTCTCGTGCACACAGGGGGTGTAAGACTGGTGCGTGCGTGATACACGTCAGCGGGCTCCTAATCGTTGCGCTCACCGATTCAGGAGCGCATCCACCATCCAGACTATCTATAACTTGACACCAAACCACCATGGTTATCGCAAGGATTCATTTACGCAGGCGCTCCAAGCTGACTGAGTGTCACCTACTATATATGCTCTCTTCACTATGACCGTGTATATACTATTATATATATATATATATATATTAAATAATATATATATATATATATGATATATATTAGAGACATTGTCTGAGTCTGATACTATAATATACTATATACTTATATATTACTTCAATGTGTGATGTGTGTTGTGTGTTGTGTTGTGTGTTGTGTGTGTGTCGTGTGTGTACACCTTAAATCTATCTAAATAATCCTTGTTTTTATTTTAGTCCTTTCTCGCACTGGTCAATTAGACGGTGTGGGTTGGTTTAAACTCCAGATTTTTCCTTTCCAAAGACTAATAATAATAAAATTCATTGTGATAAAAATAATAAAATTTATTTCGGCGTTATAAATATATAAGAATTAACAAGTCACTATAACAGTATCAGTCGTAAATTTTATAAAAATTATTATCTTTGTTACTGATTGGTGTGTCAGTTAAAATTAATGAACATATCTAACCACTAGTCCATTGTGAAGACAATAAGATCAATTTAAATAAAATCGTTTCATTTATGGGGGTTTGCGAATACTGAGTCCTGAGTGTAACTAATATTAAATCTAAAACTTGCATTAGACGCCTTGGATTTACAGAGAATTTCGCAAATTGCATTTGCTTCAAATTTCTGTGTTGCATATTTTTTCTTCCCATTAGTGTGTTCTTTATATCTACTAATTTATGTTCTTATAATGAACAAAACTTTTTACCTACATTAGTCTTTGTTAGCCTCGTAATATCCTTATTGATTTCTTAGCTAACAGTCGTTACACCTCCTCGCAACGTGAGCATCAAAGTGTACCCTTCAATTAGTTTACTTGCGAATCATCACACAGACTTGACTCACACAGGCATCAAGCTAATATAAGCAGATCTCACTAACACATTAGAACAACACGGCGTTATCTTATTCTCGAAACTATCGAGCGATGAAATAAAAGGTGGAGTCGGTATATATACTCCTTAATGACTTCGATTATTATAAAGTTCCAGTTACTTTTTTATCACTTGTAATTATTATACATTATTTTTTTTTATCCTAAGCCAACAAGTACTATATATATATACCTTTTTAATTCTCACTCAGTTAACTCATTTAATGAATTTTTAGTTTTATTTATACTAAAATTCAATTAAACTTTTTTTGAAAAAGTAATTATATATTTACTTATTACATATAGTACTGTGTTCAATTTTAATACGAGGATACTATATATATAAAATATAAGTCATAGCCGCTAACAAGAAATAGAAAGATTGAAATGCTGGTCAATACGTTAGTTTTACTAATAATACTAGTATCTAAAAGATAGTGATAAGTTGAGTTTTCATAAAGTAATATATAGCATCAAGTACAGAACGTACCTCAATATATAGTGAGCGAGAAGATTCTAAGTCAGTGGTAATGATATTTTGCTTATTTTTATTATGATTTGGAGGTTGTTACTTTTCATAGGGTGTTTTGCAAGGTCTGTTGAATTTGATCGTCTTTGAGTGCCGGTGTACTACATACTAAAATGTGGATTGTGGATGATAAAAATATGTGATTCTAGGAATAGTGCAATATGGATACTATATATAATACTATCATAAATTTTATCATGGCGTACAATTATAGGATCTTACATCTGCCTTTTTTAATATAATAATTGAAATCCATATGAAATGTTAGAGTTCGTTTCCTAAATATAATTAGTTAATTATTTTTGGAAATCATAAATCATAATTAAACTTAAAGCGAAAAAAAGAGAATAAGAGATATATATATATTATATCTTTATATTTTTATATAGTATATATATATACATAGAACATATATATTATATAGTATATATAGTAATTTCTAGGAGAGGCTCCAATATAAAATTTTGTAGAAGCTTCTCGAGTCACGCATTGTGTTCTTTAAATAACTCGCAGTCGAAGCCAAGTAGGATTTTTGTGACAAGAGCGCGCATTGTTTTTTCTCTGTGTTTAGCTCATTCACACGTTTAAGAAACAAATTAATCATAAGAACCTTATATCACATAATGTGTATATTTATTATTATATTTGGTATATATGAAAAATATTTATTCACTCCCATTACCACTATTACTATTATTTTATATATATTTAGTTCATTCCAATCTCGGGAGAGTTTATTCAACCCATTCTTCCTGTAGTAAAAAGTAGTGATTTCTAATCTTTTATGTCAATAGCAATTCGAATTTTCCGTTAATAAGTGCCTTAGGTATTAACGAATTAATGATGATGGCTTGTACACAAGTGAAAAATAGTATAAATCCTTTTTGATTATTTGTTCCAGCAGCTATTCTCTTGAACTCATGTTCTTTCCCTTGCCATTGCTGCCAGCCGTCGTACCCCTGACTCAACGCAAGGATACGGATACAAACCTTCTTTTTCTAAAAACAAATCAAATCATTTTGAATTGATTTACCATACCATCCCTTCAAGAACTCAAACCCGAGAAATTCTTCGAAGTCATTTTCTTGCAAGATCGAAAAACCTTCATCCATATAATAAGATAATTGTTCCATTGCCTGGATGAAATCGAAGTTTTCATCGTCAATTATTTTTTTAGCGTCCGCGACAATCATAATATTTTTTATATAATTCTTAAGAAATGATAAGTTCATTTGGAATCATCGGAGACATGGCATTCTTGATGTCCTTGAATATGTTCTTTCAATTCCAGAACTCACATCATTTTCGATTTCGAAGTTTAATCACTCGTATTCAAAAACTAACTGAAGCAGTTCCTCGACTTCTTAACCCCTTTAAGGTCACTAATCGGTCACTGGTGACCTGTTCTGTGATTGATATTATTGGTTAAATTATCTATATTTGCGAATTTTTTTTTATAAATCTACAAAAGTATCGATTGTATAATCGTATATATTTCACTTACACCAAAAATTTAGTTCAGTACTCTTTCAAGACCATGGTGAAAGTGAGGTGTCGGAGGACTCTCTCCTCAAAATGTTATTTTGTGCGTGAGTAGAAAAAAAATTCTTTATTAGTTATTATAAAAGTTTTTTTTATGTGTTTGTCGCATATTGTTATGTGAGGAAAAATGTTGAAAAAAGAATATTATCCATACATATTTTATTTTCGTAAAAATAAACCTATCGCGGCTCAAACGTACTTGAAAATCATGCGGTCACCGGTGACCGCTTCGGATTTCGAGGCTACTAATTTTGCCAAACTCAAAAAATTGTTATTGGATTTTTTTTATAACAATTTTATGCTTGTATATAATATAGTATATATATATATATATATAATATATACTATTTAATATTATTATATATATATATTATATATTATAATAGATATATATATATATATATATATATATATATATAATATATATATTATAATATTATTAATATTATATATTCCAGCTAATAAGGTGATATATCTTTGAAATGACAGTGTTTTTGTTGAACAGAACTTTTACTTTTTTACCAAAATCATTGATATATTTTCCATCAGCTCTGGTTTTGAGTTAGTAATATATATATATATATATATATATATATTACTATATTATATATATATAATTATATATATATATCATATAGATAAAATATATAATTATATATATAATTGAAAAGGTACATATATTTACAGACAAGTGTGTTCATTTATATAACCATTCTGAAGTGTTGAATGTTGAAAACTAAGCTCATAAAGAAATGACAAATATTTTTTGATTAACTGGTTCTCCGCCATGGATTTGCTGCAGTGTTTTTGAGGGAGAATGGATTCTCTTTGCATTAACTGTGCGCCCAAATCGACTGAAAGGAATCACACTCAAGGATGAAAAAGATCTGAAGAGAGAGGAAAGGGGAAGCTATGATGATTGGGTTGAGAGTTACTACCATTGTGTTTGCGATATTTGGGTATGATAACAAGTCGGTACACCTATTATCCAATTATGTGGTATTTGAACCAGACGAAGTGCCGAAGGCGTGGAAGCAAGGGAAAACAAATATGTGAATATCGAGAGGGCCATTTGGTGTTTACAGGGAATACCAGAAGTACATTTGGCAAAGTTGAATCTTGGCGGATCGCATCATGAGATATACTGGGTTCAACTTCAAGTCCAGAAAAATGCGTAACTCGTATCTAAATTATATTTGTTGCGACCTAGCGTTGTCAATGCCTGGCCTGTTATACCGGGAGAGGCCATGTGGAGCAAAGTCTCCTCGAAAAAGACATCATGCCACTAGTCGAATCAAAACTGACATAGGCGGATGGGCTTATGAATTGATAGTTTTTAGTAGTGGCTTCCCCGCGGAGACAACGACTATACTATGAAAGCGGATGGCCGGCGGCCAGAGGCATGGGCAGAACGAGGAAAAACAGAGTCAGGACAGAGAATATGCTCCGCACAATCTGTCACGTATGGACAACCTTTCCACTGCCCACGCTTTACAGAGTGAGGAAAACTTGGCAAACTTTGGGCAAAGCTCAAGGACGTCGAGTCAGGGTGCGGAAAAAATTCAAAGGATCATCTTTGCTCCTCCCTCCGAGGCAGACAAAATAAGGCGTACTTTGTTCAAATATCAAGTAAGGCCATTGGTCCAGGGTCTTGTTTTTCTACCTCTCATCTACCTATGCCCTTCTTCATATATAGTATATAGATAGTATATATATGAAATATATATACGTAATAAATATATATATATTAAATTATTATTATATATATATATATATATAGAATAATATATATATATATACTATATATAATATATATATCTTGGGAAAAAGGAAATTACAGAGTATATTATCTATAATTTAGATATATAATCATATATATAATAATAGATATAATTATATATATATTAATACTATTATAATTATATTTAATATACTATATTATATATATATATTATGTAAGATATATATATATAGTAATATTATTTATAGTATAATTAGAAAGACCAGATCTATATATAGTAGATGAGCACGAGAAGAGTAGATATGAGATATTAATTTGAGATATATAGGTAGATTGATGAAGTGAATGATAGATTATATGATACAGAAGATGAGACCGTGATAGATAATAGAAGATATAGTGTATATAATAATATATAATATATATATAATATAGTATACGGTACGAGATAGATAGATAGATATTATATAATGATTTTCATTTCATTATTTCATATGTTACAAATTAGTGTTATACTTTATTGCAAAAAACTATACATAGTTTTATTTATTTATAACCTAATTTGGCGATTTAGGGTTCAGTATTGTAGAGAAGTATATAGGCCAATGTATTGGCTAGAGAGGGGTGCCAAAAATTTAAGAATATACTCTTAAAGTCCGCGACCGAGGTCACCGGTGACTGGTTTGTTATTTGGGCACTGAAAAAATGTAAAAATTTTTTTTTTTCAAAACTGTTTTGCTAAATGGGTTTTATTTAGAGGGGCCATATTTCCCTTGGAAATTTTGCAAGAACATAGATTGTCGGTACATTTGCAAAACTTGTCAGGGGCATTTTAGAAGGGGAGGGTGAAGAGGTAAAGTTAGGATGGATAGGAGCCGACGCAGAAAACAGATGAATGAGAATATCCACCGCACCAGAAAGATGATGATGGGTAATATGTTACTGATGGTGGATGATGCTGGGCACAGAAGATAGGATTTATATGAGAAGTAGGTGGGCGCCAACTTGCAGCTCAGGTGCCACATCTTTTTTTCTGTTGTGATAATATAAATTCAGAGATACAGCCGTCCCATCACCTCGAGAAATATATCTGGCCGAATACGACCACAAGCCCGCATTAACACGGTCATAATCGGGATAATCAACTATACATAAGAACTGTCATAGCGATGCATTTAGCAGACTTTTAATCTAAAGGTCAAACTCAAACGAGCGGCCCAGGTAAATTATAACAACTGCGTTATAGGAAGTGACTAGTCAATGACCACTTAGTGAAAAGTCTTCGAATATTTTACAAGGGCTAATTGCCCAAATCCGCGCAAATAGGTTAAAAATCACCCATGGGTTTATAGTATCATTATTATTATAATACATATAATCTATAGTTAAAGTATTAATACTTACAGATGCTGACATATACATATTAATTTAGACTGTTACTTTTATTATTTAAACCGGTATAACGCATAGGGAGTTTTTCCATACAACCTAAACCACATTCACTCTATAAGCTGCGGTGTATTCTGCGTTTCCTGTGGCGATGTTTGTGCTAAACCGCCTGAGATAAAGCACTGGGGCAAAATATGCTAAAGTGGTGCTCCAGTGTTGTTTATTAGTCCGCAAAAAGCAGAAATTTCTGTGGCATAAGTCCAGAATGCCCGCTATTTCGCTTGGGTTCACTAACCCATAAATAAAACACCATCAATTGCATCAAAGCACTAGTCGTACTCAATGGAGCACGTGGTTTTGGTAGATTATCACACACACAGAAATTCCGATTGACAAAAAAACGGTAAAACGAAACAAGGGTATATTTGTGAAATTATAAAGTAGTACTCCTCTGCACATCTCCCACGACCTATCTATGTTTGGAATCGCCCATGTTATTAGTCGTATTCTGTTGGCGGATATGAGACATTCAAAGTAATAGACTCATCTTTAATGGAAGCTAATCTTCATTCACTTCATGAAAGATGGCAAAACCTCGACTCACATTTTATCAACGAATATTTTCTTATCTTAATCGCACGAAACAAATACTCTACCTTTTATGTTTTGAGCGATTCTTTTTACATGGTTCGCTATTGTAAAAGCTTTACATAAAAGTCTGCCAAGGGGGAAACTGGTCAAGCTCGAAGCGGGGTGGTTAATGCTTAGAAAGATGTGCTAGGTCCCTCATAAATTAAAACGGCGGGAGAATTTAGGTTAATATATTATCTATATGATTTTATCTTCAGTTTAGTAATTCATTATTTTTACTTAATATATTTGATGTTTTAATATATTGATCTATATATATATATATATCTGAACGAACTTTTATTATTTTAAGTAATTTATATTTTTCCATATAATTTCTAGCATTAAAATGTGTTGCAAAATCGAAAACGCTAGTAACAAGATTGAACACGTGTAAGAATATAATGAGACTCTAATAAGTGATATATCCAAAGTGAGTAAACTCTACCTTGATCTATCATACATCTTATTTGGAAGAAAGTAGTTAACTACATTCATTTAGCTCTATAAGAAATTTTTTATATTACAAATAACTGAACCGGATAGGAAATTATTTTATTATAATAAATATAATTTATAGAATTATTTTATATTATAATATATTTTACTGTAATAAATTAATTGTCAAAATATGATTATTTATACTAAATTAGACAAATTCAGGGAAAGTTGACTGCTTATTTATACCAAAGTATTAATATTAAAATATAATTAGTCTTAAAAATGGGTAATTATTTCTCTTGAATATATGTGATTGTTATTAATGTATGGTGTATTGGGTTTTTTTGTATAGGATTTGGTGTGAATGAACGGGAAATGCTCTCGTATACTTAAACTTCTCAATATATTTATTATTATTATCGTTTTTTTTTATATCTCACTTGTAACAAGCATACTACTTTACTAGTACATTTACAACTCAATTTTATTGAGATTAAAAGCTATAGTGGTTCATTGTGTTGTATTGGTTAAAAATTAATTAATTGACCAATGTATCACTGATAGGATAATTAATTTATGACATTCCTCAATTTATTTTACGTATGCAATTAATTTATTGTTATTCTACGATTATTGTATATCATGCTAACCACACTAGCAAGTATTAAATTAAGGACTGTATTAATTGTCTTAATCTGTATCGTAATGTGGTCATGACATTGATTCAATTTTTATTTTAATTAGCGCCTTTTTGTAATAATTAAATACAAAAATAATTCATGTTTCGTTCGTTAAGGAATATACTTAACAATGCCATCGAAATTATTCTTTTTATATCCCATCCCATTCATTTTTCCTCATAAAGCTCCGTATCAAAGTTCTCTCTTTATTTTAATGCTGAAGTAGAGTCATATTACAGTTTCAATAACTTTGACCTGGCGGCATCTATATCTATAAAATTAGAATGAACCCCATTTTATATTCCCTTAATCTGTATGAGCAATTTTCTTTGGAGTCAGATGCTGCCTTCTTTATTTTCAATTACGTTTGTTACCTCAAGGTTTCCCTTCCGTTTGCGCCCCGTTATCTACTTTATGGTTATAGTAATATATATGCGGGTACCTCACTTAATTATCCCGCTGAAATATGTAAGGAAGTATCTACCTTTGAAGAACTTGTTGTGCGAAAGGAGATATACCAGCGCTCTTAATGAATGATGAAACAGGTCTCCCAATTACAAGAAAGTTAGTTCCTAAACTCCTTCAGCCTCTCGCTATTAGTGCCGTTTATACCCTTAAAGACCAAGAATATTCATTCCTTATTGCCACTAACGCTGTCGTATCCAATTCCAACACTTTATCATATGATTTATAATCGTCTAACCAAATAAAAAGTCTTACCACCGTTTGTCCCGCCAAAACTTTTCTGTATTTTATTTCGGGTAAGGCCAAAAAACATAGCTATTAGTTCAGTTATAGTTTGGACCTCGCATATGCTCTTTCGGCTAAAATATAGTTACTATTTCGATCGAGTGTTGAATATAATTAGCATAGCGATTTCTAATTATGCTATGTTGAATAGTTCTGACTTCTTTGTTTCCAAAACACCGATTAGCCATTTTTAGAATTACTAAGATTACTGACCTATATAAAATCACAACTCACATCTATCTAGTGACTTCTTTAATTTTGCTTGCATCATGAATTAAACGATGTGCGTTAGAAACCCAGCCATAAATATATAAATAAATTATCCTATATATAGGTATTGCCACATCTTATTCCTAATCTTATAATATATTATAATAGTGAAGTGTATGATAATAATAATATTTTTTATGGAATGATCCATACATAAATATATTCCTATATATATTTAATAAGTATAGATAATACAAATAAATTTAATAATACGTGATTATAGATTATCTACTATATAGCATTTTTATTTATTTCGCTATATAAGTATATGAGGATATGCGGACAACCAATTTCATATGAGTATATATTTTTATTTCTAGAAATATATTTTAATGCAAATTATAATTTGTTAATATTTACGATTCCCTTATTAGTTTGGCTTAATAGAGCAATATTTAGATTCGAACATACAAAATTTTTTCAAAGCTTGCGCATTTATAGAAACAAATAATTCATAAGTCATAATTTATATCATATTATTAATGATGGTAACAACTTTGCATAGGAATCCCCTTTTTCTCTCCTCTGATAAGACTCGATTTGAGATACAATTTGCCTGTACTAATGAATCATTCAGCACACACATAACCACTGACCAAAACAAACACGAGAGATACTAGACCTGTGATCACACGTACACAATTCAGTCTCTTCTAACTACACACAGAGCTAAAAAAACAGCGACTTATTTGCCCATTGCTCTTTAAACTCTCACTACACTCTCTTTCTATCTACATACACACACACAAACCTAAAGCATACACTAGCACCCGGACAACCGATTTACCACCGAGAGGCAAAACTTAGCCTCACTCCGTACAATTAACTGAAAACTACCTTACTCGTCATTCAAGCGAGATAGACATTCCCACCTAATACTCACCACTAAGAAAAACGCGGTAAATAATTAACACTGTATCAAGATATTAGTACACCCCTAGACGACGATATTATCAGGCATTTATCACTGTTATTGGTTTAATCTATTACATACTCAAACTATGTAATACTTTGATAAATTCTTTACACCACATCGTTATATAATATATTATTTTAATAATATTTAACTTTTAAGAAACAAAGGAAGTTGAGTATTTTGACGTTTATATATTTAGAAATCAATATGATAATTTATGGGGATAAACTATGATAGTACGTGATATTGTTTCAGGGGGCATAAACTATTTATGTAAAACATCGGATATATTGATCCCAAGAAATTATATACATTTCATGGCAAATATAAAGCTGGGTCAGATAAAAGTTTGAAGATAGATATATATATACCTTATACCTTGTGCCGCTTGATTTTAATATAATTTTATATATTTACATATTATTTAATATGCAAACAAAAAATGAGGGGTCCCTACCACACGCACAGTTTATTTACAACACAAGAAACGTTATTTTCTTAAATATTAGGGTTAAAGATCTACATAATTGTCTGATATCCTGTGTTATAGAATCTCGGGATCTGTTAATTCGCAGGGTAATAATTGGTTACTTTTTAGACTATAATGGGGTAATTCGATATATCACTACCTAGAATTGATAATTGATAAGGACAGAGTTCCATTAATATTAGATCATTTTCTAAAATTAATAATATATTAATTAGAGATTTTTATTCAGGATCATTATGAAATGCTAATCAAATATAATGATCAAAAAATCTACATATTTAAAATTCTTTATTTTTTAATATATATTTTTTCAAGATTATCATTTCTATACTCTTACTTAAATACTTTTTAAACGCTATTAAATTAATATTAGTCGATTATTTTTAAATGAATTATTTAAATTTTTATACAATAACGAAATGGCATTTAACCTGTAGCAGGAGTTATACTAATTTAGTGAAGTATTATCAATTCTTATAGTTTATTTATAATAAATGTACCTCTTCACAAATAATATATATACTATATTATTTGAGATTACATATTTATAGTCCGATACCTGTATACTAGCAAACTTAGATGAGGTTTGTTTATTTTCCAATAACCTTACACCAAATAGCTTATAAGCTATTTTTATCAGATAGTTTACTCAATAACCTTACTTAGGCGAAGGGTTTTTTTTATACTATGATTTAGTGCAATTATAAAGATTAAGGATATATATTATAATATATATTATAATAATATGAATGAAAATCTTAAATTTTATAGGTTACGGTTAATGATAATAGGATTATGGTATAATTTATGAGGTATTTAGGTTAGCGTATAGGTCTTAGAGTTAGCGTTTTATTTGAGTTAGGTTTTATAGGTATTATAGGTTAGTTTATTTATGAGGTTAAGGTTATATAGGTTTAGTGATTAGAGTATAATATAGATATATTATATATATAGATATCTTAATATTATATAGTAATATGAATCCATATATGATATATTAATATATATTATAATAGTATATATTATATATAATATATATTTATTATATATATATAATAATACATAATATATAGTAATATTAATATAATTATTATATTATATATATCATATATAATAGTATAATATATATATAGTATTAGTTATATATATAATATTTAATAATATATATATATATTTAATTTATATTAATTATATAACATATAGTTAGTTATAAATATGGTAAGTTGTTACCAAAGTAAATTAGATTTAATTAACAAGTTGTTTAATAAGAACAATAAATCATTAAGTTAAGGTTATATTATATATACTATATTATAATAAGACTACTTTAGTAAGTTTAGAGGCACGATAAGTCACCGATCTGCTATGTAAGCTCATACAGAGTCGTGTCCGATAACTTCGTGACTTAAAGAGAAAAGAACGCGTAAAAGACCTTTTATGCTTAACATTACTGTCAAGAAGTGTGAGGTGAGAGTGCGTCGCGTAGTGACAGATCTCTTATATAAAAAAACACACCGACAGAACAGTCCTTTCTCCTCTTATCATAACTTTACCTCTCTCTCTCCTCTCCTTCTACATGCTTCAGTTCGTGCTGCTTCTTAACCTCTTCTACTCCATACTCCTCTTCTTCTCTGCGTCTCGCTGTGTGAGTCCGTTTTCCCACTCTCCATATAAGGATCTCATATCTGTGTTTATCTTCTTTTCATATTGAGCAAGTTACATATTGGGCTGTCCTATTTATTCTATGGTAGTTTTCTTTAAGTGCCTAATAATACTTATTTTTACATTTGTTAAAATTTGTTTACTGTGTAATGTATGTCTCACGTATTCTTTTATGTATCGCTGAGCGACCACTACAACATCATAGAATAACCCCATCAGCTGTTTCAATCACACAGTTACAAGATAGTAACCTATCATAACCTGACCTCGATATCTCAGACCAACGACGCAGATATACCAACCAACTACACCCAACACACGACAACACAGCACACACACACAACGAACAGAGAAAATTCATCACAACACAAACAACACACATCATTCTCACTCACATACTATAAATTGGTTCGTACAAAGAAAAGTATTTTATGGTTTGAGTATCGGTTTATATTATGTTTTTCACTTAAAATAAGATTAAAACTGGGTGTGAGTTGAAAAATTATATCGAGAGGGAAGATTAATATAATTAATGTAATGTATATTCCTCATTTTAATTTTATGTTATTATATTACCTCCTTATATTATTACTATTAATATTAACATTACGCTCTTAATTTATTTTACTAATTTGATTATAAGATAAATAGAATAAGATAACAATAGATCCGTAGATATACCTTATATTATTATTTATGACTCTGCATAAGTTCTATAATTACCCTAGATTTCTGACGTGAGGTTTAACTGGCATCAAATTGATATATATAATTGCATATCATACATAATATTTCGACCCAAAATTCTGAACTACGTATTCTATACTCCTGTAATAATTATTTTTATATATTTTTTAATTATTATTATATTATTACTTAGATAGATTAAATTATTTTACATTACTTTAAATTTATTATATTTACTTTAATTTGAATTATTTCACTCTATTAATAATTTATTTGTTTAATTCATAAAATTTTTAATAAGCTGAATGGTATAGTAGTGTGTGTATGTGTTCTGTGTATGTGTGTTGATGTTGTATTGCAGCTTCTGTCTATTATGTAAAACCATTAATCTCATGTAATAATTTTACTTTTGAATAAGTAATTTTAATAAGCGAATGGAAAAGACAATTTATATATGGAGTTATTATCTTATATTAAAATAAAATTTTTATGGTAAATAAGTAATATATATCTCGGAATATATGAATAACAGTTATTAGAGCATGTAAGGGGAGCTGTTCTTTACAGCCGAAATAAAAAAATATGTATGGAAGTGTGCAGCGTAGTTTATGAAGTTGAAGAGAGTGTTATAGCTCGGCTCTCCATGTAATAGTGATTTCCTTTATTAATTTTAGTATATTATAACACTTTAAAAAAATTTAGAGAATATATTCTTCTCTAATTTTTAATTGAAATTATTCTATATATACTATATATATATATATATAGTAATATGGACAGGTTAAACAGCTGAGAAAGGGGAGCGAAGTAATTTATTACATTCAAATATTTTTTTTCATAATTTCTACTTGACGTCTGCAGCAGCAGAAGCAGCGAGCAGTACCTTAGTATCGTCGTTCGCTCCCTGTACCTCACGAGTTAGGGTGTGATATAAGCTTTCCTATGTAGTGAATGTAGTGTAGTATATGAGTAAGTTTCTAAAATATTTATTGGTATTTATAATAAGTCAATTTTTAATATATAATATAGTAAATAAAATAAATAAATTAATAAATAGTTTTATGTTATCGCTGATATGAGTATCTCCTCCTTCTAACGCCGTTCACTGATTAAGCTAAGCAAGTTGGATAATAGATTATATAACAGTTTAGTATTGGTGGAGTTGTATAGTAGTTAATTTGATATAATGGATCAAGGTCAAAGACAGATGAAGTACCGGATGTGAAGTGTAGTAAGATTAGGGAGATATTTTTTCATAGAGCAAATGGGAAAATTATGAATACCTCCCGGCTAAGAGAGTGTGATGAAAGGGTTTACCCACAGAGTAGTATAAAATTATATTTAATTAATTAAAACAACTTGAGTCCACCACTTATATTTAGTTATAAACTGGATATAATATATGGTTGATTAACAGATAACATTGTGAAGCATAGAAAGGTCCTAAATCATTATGGTACCCTTGCATAAGGTGGTGCTCCTCATAGTTGTATGCCATTACCACTTTTCTTCCAAAAATATATAAATAATTTGGGTGAAGGATTTGCAATTACTACATTGACCACTTTTGTTTTAAAATTTCAATGGTTGTATGAAAGTAAATGTAATTCAACTAATAAAATTTTAAGGTTTTACTCATTGGTAAAGCAAATAAGAATTTTAATTATATGAATGGAAAATGACTGAATTATGTTTGCAAGGTAAGGAACTTCTGTGTGGTTGTAAGTAGCAACAAAAAAGGGTCTGAACAATGTTAAAAAAACTAAAAATAGGGCTAACAATATGCTAGAAATTATAAGCAGTCATGCTTATAAGACCAAGAAAGTAATTAACAAGCTTTACTATGGTAATGTTACAGCATTAATTGCATACTGGCCACAGCTGTGGAGTCTTTACCTAAGAGAGGACAATGATATGCTAGAGGTAGATCATTGTAGTTGCAAGAATGATTTTTGGTTTTAATCAGGGATACTCCGATAAGGAAATTAGCCGATTAACGGTTAATCGGCCTATGATAATCGGCCGATTGCCAGTGGGCAACTAATAATAAATAATAACTGTGCATGTTCTCATTAATAACTTTTCCTTTTTTCTCATATCATACATATTGTATGAATACATTAAAATTTAAAAGTTAACTCTAGATAATAAAGAAATAAATATTAAGTTATATAAAGTTAATTAACTATTACAAATAAAAAATCAAAACAAGCAGTATGGCAACCAGTTTTTGCCAGAAGTATTTTGATGTTCATCCTATGGATAAAAGTAAATGTATATGTAATTTATGTTAAGCCACCATATCAAGAGGAAGCAATACGGGAAAAACTTTTACGACAAATATGTTGAGCCACATTAAGAAAACTCATCCAGAAGCAAAACCTGAAAAGGAAATATGATTGGTCATGGTCAGGTACTTCAGGAACAAGTTGCGGCAACTATGAGCTTAAAGCGAAAGTTCAAATTCAACTATTATAGAATCATTTTGTTGGTGGAAAAAGACACGGGAGACTTTACCAATGTTGAGCAATTAGGCTTCAAAATATTTAAGAGCACCACCGTCATCTGTTGAGAGTGAAACTCTTTAGAACAGGTGGTAATGTGTATGAGCCTACATGGAATAGGCTATGTCCTGAAAATGGAGAAACTCTTATGTTTCTGCATTACAACTTGAGGGTATTGAACTTTAAATACTGATGAGAGCTGAGGTAGCAGACAACACAAATTGAAGAGGCAACAGTACAAACTAAAAACAAGGGATAGCTACCCAATTTTATTTTCATTTAATTTAAACCAGGAAATATTAAAAAGTATGTAGTACTCTGTAATAATTTGTAATATGTAATAATTTTGTATTTTCTCAGTAGTTCTTGTTACATTTATTTTCAGTGGTAAATTATGATTCATAACTTATGAATGATTTTTTAAATAAAGTAAAAAAGGCAAAAAGCCATAATAGCAGCCAAACACTAAACAACTAACAACTTTAAAAGTTAATTGGTAGTATTACTGTCAAAGCTATCTGATGATTAACTTGGCAGTTATGAAATGGTCTTGTAAAGGGTGGTTTGTTTTGTTAAAGGATGTAATTAATCGGCCGATGAATCAGCCAAGAAGACGATTCAAATAATCGACCAATATTGCCGATTACCTACCGATTAATCGGTGCATCCCTACTTGCATTTAAAAGATTCTAAAGTTTATGGTATTTCATATAAATTCCTCCATTTAATTTATACTCGTAATTCAGATAACTGAATATTTTTTTCTCTTTTGACAATGTTGAGGAGAGTAAGTGCTTCATATTAGACGCTGATAGAACTAAATGTCACAATAGGATAATAAAGAGAAGGCATTTTATCTAGATTTGAAAAAACACTTCAGTAATATAGTTTATTTTTAAATTTCAATTGCATTATGTTACAGTACATTCTCAATTTCAACTTTTAAGCTTTAGAGGTATGGATTTCACTTTCCACTGTTTTAAAACTCCTGAGTTGTTATTCACAGTTGGGACAGGTATAGTCAAAGAACTCTAAAAATGTAGTTAAGGCATCATTGAATTAAATCGTGATCTAATAATTAATGTCTCACAGATATTGTAACTACTTGTTTTTAAGATTGCATTGCAACACACCTGATGGTATCCTGACTTTCCAGTACTTACGTGATTTCAGAAATATGTATTCAGTAAATGATAAAAGCTTTTTAAATTTAAACTTGTAAAAGAAATCCAACAATTTCATTAAAATTTCACAGCACATATTATATATACCGTATAATATATAATATATATATATATCTATAATATATATTATATATATATATATATAATATATATATTATATATATATATTATATATTATATATATATATATATATGGTATAATTAATATATACCGTATATATTATATATATATATATATATATATATATATATATATATAAATATATAATATATATATATATAATATATATATAATGGTATATTATATATTATATACCGTATATAATATATATTATATTTATTATATATATTATATATATATATATAATATTATATAGTATTATATATATATATATATATATATATAATATATATATATATATAATATATATATATATTATATATATAATATATATATATATATATATTAGTGGATGCAGGTAACATCCGCATCCGCACATTATTAAAGATCTGGGCATCCGCATCCGCGCTTTGCCCTGCCGATGTTGCGCGGATTTTGTCGAGATTTGATAAAGATTTTATAAATAAAAAACTGAACATGAATCTGAACGCAAACTTTAAATGAGAGACATGTGTCTCGACTCAACTGTGTAATGATGACTCCTGATCTCGTAGATGAAGTTCATAAAAATTTGAGTTAACAGTCACATGAGATTGGAGATGCCAAAAAAATCAGCACCTCTACAGCTTCTGTCTTCCGATTGTAATAACCATCCAATATAATCGCTAAGGAAGCATCTTTGAAGCGCATCTCAAATGAAATGATGACGGTTTAAAAAGAATGAAAGATGTAATAAAAAATACGAAATATAAAAACGCTTTGGTTCTGTGAAAAATAAATGACCTTCATACTATTGCAATTTATTAAGATCCCCGTTATAAAGGCAGTTTTTTTTGTAAACACAATATTAGAACAAAGTTAAATCGTCACTTTGTGTTGCAGTTGAAAAACTTCAATCCGACCAGTTTATTAATTCGCCACCCATTTAAAGGGAAAAAGCGAAATATACAGAACCAACACCTCCTATAAGTAAAGTCATAAACAAATTCATGAAGATTAATTTCTACAGTCCCAGTTTAGTGATGAAGAAACACCACGCATTAACCAAAAGATGTATGCGCAAAGATTAAAAAACTATCACAAAGAAAAACGAACTAGATACAAATGATGAATCCTATCAGTTGGTGGAAGTTAAGCAAAATGTTTACCCCAAGCTTAACTTGCTAGGAAATACTTGGCCTGTCCTCCAACTAGTGTTCCAAGTGAGGAGTATTAGCTATGCTGGGCTAATATATGATAAAAAAGAGAAATAGACTCAGCAGAAAAGGCAGAAAATTAATGTTTCTCAAGCACAACCTTCCTATATTTGAATTTCTATAATAGTGCAAAAAGTATATGATCCATTGCAAAATTTCTTTCATTAAGGTCGGAGGTTGGGGAAAGAGGTTGGTGGGAGTGCAATTTGGGTTTAGGTCCCCGTACCACACCCTGGTTAACAATTATAATTAAATAGATTGTAGCTATATCGGAAATATATATAATATATATATTAATATATATAATATATATATATATATATATATATATATATATATATATATAATATATTATATATATATATATATTATTATATATATATTATATATATATTAATATATATATAATTTATATATATATATATACACAAAGGTGGGCACCGTTAATGAGAAAATTAACGTCCATTTAATTAATATTAACAAAAAAATTAACGACGTTAACATCATTAAAGCGTTTATCGGTAAAGAATGTAACGGAAGTTAAACGTTAATCGTTAACGTTACCGTTTTTCAAAAATTGTAGGAATAGAGTGATAATAAATTGCTATTTTCTTTATATCGATTGTAGATATCAAATTATTTTAAATGAAAAATTATATATTATAATAGTATATATATATATTATATAATATATATATATATATATACTATATATTATAATATATATATATATATATATATATATATATATATATATATATAATTACTATATATATATATATACGGTCAAAAATAACGTACCACTAGGGTAAATTCTCACTCGCAGAACGGGAAGACCCCTACCATGAACCCACCACACAACACAGAACGACAGCATAGTGTAACTAATGGTAACCAACCGCCGCAGAGAATATCGCTGGCAGTAATTGGGGCCGTCACCGCGATAAATTTAGGAAGACATAAAACCACGTAACTAGACCTGGGAGAGGTTAGGGTAGGTTTATGTCGGGGTATATCGAGCGAGGGAATCATTTCACGTAAGAAGCGACTTCCGATGAACATGGAGAGGAAAGTGGCCAACTGTCCAGAGATCAGTGCGTGCAGATAACAACACTTCCAAGCTGAAGGAGAAGGACACGGGTACCGGGGCACTTGTCGACGGTTCAGTGTAGCAAGCACAACGATTTCACGGGGTGATCCAACGGTACGAGGAGACCAACGAATACCGTAGACGACCGGGGCAAGGCAGACGACGCTCGACAACACGTCGTGAAGACCGATTTATACGTCTGTGTGCATTACGAGAAACCCCGGCCACACCAACGGCACGACATCACAGTACAGTCTGGCGGAGTAACCGGCACCAAGGTTGAGTGACAATATAGTGCGTCGACGCCTTGCGTAACATAATTACCGGCCCCCGGAAGGCCTGCATAGATTCACCGCACACCACGACACATCGAAGGACGCGACTTTCATTTCCCCGAGAACACATCATTGGATCGGTCGATGAATTGGGCAAAGGTGCTCTCCTCTTTAAGACGAGTCGAGAGTGGTCTCTGTTCGCATCGGACAGGCGTGGCTAGAGCCTATACCGACGACCCGACAGAAGAGGTTCGCGCAATGCAATGTGCTGCAGGTGCCGAGTTTGGAGGTGGGTCGGTTATGGTTCTGGGGAGGCTTTCTCTTTAGTCGGGGCCTATGGAAACGGAGTTTGCGCATGCTTTCGATGGAGGAACTACTACAGACATTTCTCGAACCATATGTCGTGCCATATGCCCTACAGGTGACCCATTCAATCCTAATTGCATGACAATGCAAGACCACACAAGCCCCAATGTGTGAACGACTACCTTAGGAGGTTCAATTGCGGCGTTGGAAGTGGCCAGCTAATAGTCTGGACCTCAGCTCAATCGAACAATTTTATGGGATATCCTTAACGTCGGACCGACAGCCTGCAACCCCCTCCGACGGACCCTCCCGGACCTCCTGCGACATGCATGCGCGACGTATGGATCAATCCCTGCCCAAGATACTCGGCCCCTCATGCGAGAGCAATGCCGAGACCGGCGTCAGGCTGTTCATCCGTGCCAGAGGGGGTCATCCACGGTTATTGAGTACAGAACACAACATCCCTGCGCGGCCGTCGCCGTCATGTCCACGTTGTGTGTTGCAGCGCCGAACTCCGAACCAATCTGCGAGACCGCTTTGGCCTGCACACTTGGCCTTACACTCTATCGAAATACGGTTCTGGGGAGGAATCCACCATGTTATTTCGTCCATTGTTCCAATAAAGTGTCTTCACGCTCTTTCAACCTTTGTCCCACCCTTCATTCAGCCACGATACCCTGTGGTGCTTTAGTAGATGGCGAGTAGTAAATAAAAATATATATTATAATATATATATATATATATATATATATATATATATATATATATATAATATATATTATTTATAATATTATATATTATATAATAGTAGTAACAATGACAGAACCCCAAATGAATGGGTATAACTGGGGTACTGGGTACCCCAGCGTCTTTCGTGAGTGATATTTGGGCACCTACCCGGAGTGGCTATCTTTTGGGGTACTTTTCAGCGCTGCCGTTTTGTTCTGGGGGCTGTTGCCCCCTGGGGATCCATATTTCTATTGATTCGCCATGTACGTGCGTGAGTACATGTGTACTTGACCACATGGTCATGTATTTTCATGAGCGTTTTTTACCCTACCCCCCTATGACGTAATCAGATTATAGGCTGGGCCAGGGCTCGAGCCCTGCCAGCGTCTTCCCTGAGTGATATATATTTGGACACCTACCGGCAGGGGCTACCTTCAGGGGTACTTTTCAGGGTTGCCGTTTTATTTTGGGGGCTGGTCCCCCCAGGGGTCCCCTATTTCTATTGATTCGCCATGTACGTGAGTGAGTGGGTGTGTGCGTGAGCACATGCTCATGCACATTCATGAGCGTTTTTTCCCCTACCCCCCTTATGACGTCACCACAGAGCTACTTTCTTGAGTGTGTTTACGCCTAGCTAGAGCGTGTACGTGGCGTAGCCACGTACACGGGTTCATGTACGTGTCGTAGCCTCGTACATGAAAGTAACTGAGCTACTTTCATGAAAGTAGCTGAGTCTGGCTTGGGTTTCGGGTCACGTGCAGTTCCAAAAGGCGAACGCGTCGCCGGCGCGAAACCGACGCGAGTGCCCGCCCGCAGGCGCAATATTTGGCGCGTGGGACCGCAAAAAATATTTTCGCTGGTTTAGGGGAAAATTTTCAAAAAATAATGTGTGCGGATTTGAGGTAGTGTTAGTGATAAGTATCCGTGGGTATATATATATATATATATATATATTATATATATATATATATATATATATATATATATATATATATATATATATAATATATATATATATATAATAATATATTATATATATATATATATATATATATAGGCTATTTATTAAGATGTTGACTCAAGGAAAACGAAATCAATAAAAATTGTAACCGTAATTTCAATGATTTGAGGTTAAATACATTAGTAAATACTGGATTTTCAAATGTTATTTTAATTAATATTAACAAAATTAAAGCGAATTAAAATATTATTTTTTTTGTGCTTCACACCTAATAGTCCTTATACAATGAGTAGCTTAGGCCGTGCTTAGGCTTTTTATTTCAGTTTAAATTTGTGATGTATACGTAAAGTTTTGTAGAAACTACCTTGACAATATAAATTGATATTTTGATATTTTTAATATATTTTATGTTTTGATCCGGGTGGGGCCCTTCGACCCCCCGCCTCTATATCATCCCCCCGTCCCCCGCAGAGCGGGGTGGCCCGCTCGCAAGCTCGCGGGTCCAGGGGGGGAGTTTTTTTTTAATAAAACTACTCAAAATTATAATAATAATCGAAAATAAAATAATAAAAATGAAAGAACTTAGAAAAAAAATTAAATTCCTATTAAATAATAATAATAATAATAATAATCATAATAATATAATATAATAATAAGTAATAATAATAATATTTAATTCATTTGTTAATTTCTTAAAAATTAAGGATGAAACTTAGGAGCATTGTTTTATGGTCAGGGCAGCAATAAAGGAAAAGGCCCGAAATTCGTTTTTTTTCTTATCGAAAATTTCCCCCGTATAAACGGAGTCAACATCTTATATATGTACATATATATATATATATATATATATATATTAATATATATATATATATATATATATATATATATATATATTAATATATATTATATATATTAATTATTTTTGTTTTTACTAAAAATTTTTTATGCTTTTCATGTTTATTACCTAAAAATTTTATCGTTTTTTTACATTACCCTAAATCAGTAAAACTCAGTTTAAATCAAACCACCATAACACAACCACCCTCACCTAAACCAGCTATGATCTATTGATCTATTGATTCATGTCATATTTATTATTAAAATTGTTATGTTTTACATATAAGCAGTAAATCGTTAAATCAGTAAATCAAACCACATAAATCACACGCCCTCCTACCCAACTAATCGATGCTGATTGAATCTATTGATTCAAGTCATGTTTATAACGTTTTTACATACCCTAAAGCAATAAATCAGTAATCAAACCATCAATACAACCACCCCCTTCTGTGAATCTCATGATCTATTGAATCTTGTCATATTTTTTCTTTACAATAAACAAGTATTTGGTTAAAAGCAGTTAAAAGAAAAACAAGGTTTTTAATTTTTAAAGGCGTTTGAATAACATAAGTGCAAACTGACATAAATCGTTGACATATAAAATTTTAACATCAAAATATATTTACAAATTTATTAAAAGAAACATTATTTAAAAACATATATTGAAATAATACAGTATACACCGCATAATTAGAATTGAATAGTTTTGTTACAGGAAAACATAAGGTCTTAACATATTGAACATTATTTATTTTCTAAAAAAAATGTTACATAATGGTTACTATACATAAAATCTAAATGCAGAGAGTCAAGGAAATATACAACATTATTTTTATTCTTATACACGGCTATCCAGTGTCCATTGCTCGAAACATCCCGTGGAGAAGTGTTGAAGATAAGTCCAGAGTCAGTATCCAATTTCACAGAGCTAAGTTCTTTAACAGGCGAATACACTAAAAATCTCTTTCGTTTCTTAAGACATTTAATAATTTCTTCTTCATTCCATCTTTAACAATTCAGATTATATTTCGTACTCTATCGATCTCGATGATTTGAGGATGCTCCAAATCACCAAAACTGAGATTGAGGTGTTAACTTTGTCCAAATTTGAGACTCAAACTAATGTTTCTTTTCTTAGGATATTGAGATGATAAGCATTACAGGCCTGAAAGATCAGCAGTGAGATCGTACGCATATAAATTACTGTTTTCCCGCATAAGTCTTGAGATCAACACCTGTACCGTTATCGCTGCAAGAATATACAGTATTAGGCAAAATAAATCGTAAAAAAAAGGACCGCGACATTGAGAATGTTGAGTCCTTCGTATATCATCTCAATAATCAACGAATACTAGCTACGACCGAATGTTTGATCCATTCACGTGCAAACTGATACCTCTAAGTCCGAAATGGGTAAATTTAAAGGCAGACTTGTTATAGTTTCCAGAATAAGCATCGTTTTCTACAATTCCTATTATTATCTTCTGAGGGCAAGCTACCATTGACGATGTTAGGTATATAATACTCGATAATCCTTTGGTAAAAGTTAAAAATTTTAATCTCAATTCTCTTGATTGGATATTTTGCAGTATCGGTCAAAAGAGTTTTCTCTATTTTCATATGTTTAAAGGGAGATAATTTCACTTTACGTACAAAAATATAAGCCTCCAGTAATTTAAAGATGGGCTTTGGTGCGGTAGTTGTTGCTAAAACAATGCTTTGAACATTAAGAGCAAATTGGGGGTGTGATCTAGTTACTGATGCGGGTGTCCCACTGAGGGTAAGAATAAGTTTCTGAGAGAATATCACCGTTTACAACGATCCATAATATTCCATACCGTGTTTATTGTTTGAAGACGGTGTTCTATGTTTCTCTAATCTTTAAAATTGTAACATCTCACATGTTGTAAATGGGGACTCTTTCGCATCTTGAGAATAATTTAGCAAAGTCTCAATATAACTTCGATAAGGGTAACTTGCGGCTGATGCTCCTAGAGATGTTTCATTTAAAAACACCTCAAGTTTATTAAAACATGTATACAGGAAATTTGTCTCGGGTTGGATCTACGTGAGTCGGTTCCAGTGGAGATCTGAACCATCTTCGTTTACTATCTTAGTCTTCAGATATAAAAAACAACATTCGAAGGGATCAGAATATTGGTCAGAAGTGCCGGGATATTGAATTCGAGAGGTACATCTGTATTTGTGATTGCGTGAACGGGGTTAATACTAATAAAATTGGATTCATTCACACTGATCTGTGTAGGATTCACAGAGAAGAGATCCAATTCGCTCTTACAACAGTCTGGGCTGGATGGATGGAGGAAATGCATCTTGCTGGTACAATCGTCTGACGTATAATGAGGAGAGATATGTTTAAACATTCTTTATATACGAAATAGCTACAGGATGTCATTATTTATGTAAAAAAAGAGTTACCACGTATCATCGTTATTAGAGAGCGAACACGTCAATACATTTTTTCTTTAGTGGTCCTTTCCTATTCCTCTTTATAGGTTTTTTTACGTCGACCTACACCTTGACCAGTTATCTTACGCCGTATTTTTCGTTTAACATAATCTACATTTCATCTGAAGTCTCGGTTAATCGACGATTTTATGTTATCGTACTTATTTTGTTTATTTTTTAATTTTTTTTGTTACAGCCGTTCGAAGGTCGACACCCCCCATAATATCCTGGATAGTGTCCTATACCAGTCCCTCGCTGCTTTTTAGCAATGTATTTACCTCCTGATTTAAACAGTGGAAGCTCTACGAAATAACGAAGCGAAAAATCCACCAAAACCATACCCCCTTTGCATTCTTGAACCCCTGAATGGACTCTTCTCTTTCCCATTTATTAATATATTATTATGTTACCGGAGCTTCTTTTCCTTTATGTGTACTTTAACAACACTGCTGTCCCAACTGTGAATGGGTATTCGGGTTGCCTCCGACATCTTTTATGTATATCTCTCACTGTTTTTTAAAATGGAGGATTTTCAGAGGTAATATAGTGTAACTAGGAAAGCTTTATAATCTGTAATCTTTAGGAAAATGTATCACTCTTAGTAATTGAGCCTTAGTGTTTCCAACATACTGGGGTTCTACAATATCGCTGTAAACATACGCTACACCTGGGTCGTGTAACATCTTTGAAGGGTCACATATAAAATGTAATGAATACCATCAGTGTTGCCTTTTTGATACAAGTTTATCTAAATATTCTTCCATCGTAGGGATTTAACAGTATTAATATCATTGATGCCGCTTTGTAATCGTTAATTCTCATATTGTGTCATCAACGTAAAGTAACTACATTTACGAAAAAACCAGTCTGAAGTTGTTGGAAAATAAATAAACTTCCCTATCTTTCAGGTTTACTCGAGCTTGAGACTTTAAGGTGATTAACACATTGTCTTCGTTGAATGTTTTATTAACTATAAATACTAAATCTTTACATATACGACTTGATTCAAATTGTTTGTTTAAGTCTATGAACACGTCGGTAAGAGATTTATAGAGACCTCGGTTTATTAAATATCTTTCAAAGAAATATTCTCTGTCATCTCTCACGATAACATCCATATCAGCGTTAATTTTTAATACATTTTTAACATGCTCAGCATTTCTAAATATCATAAATGCCATATGTGAATCAGGCATATTCTCTATATGGGCGTCAAGAATTATTTCGCTTAACCCGACTTCATACATTTCTCGTTCGAGTTTTATTGGACTCAATAACTCTGTAGTAAAGTCTGATATTTTATTTTCAGGATGTAGATCCATAGAAGCCGATGACGGCAACGTTAAATAGAAATGATCTTCACTCTCCATGTTCACAAAGTAAACTGATCAATGTTTCTTAATTTCACTAGCATTTATATAACTATTAAACTTCACAGGGTAACCTATCCATTTGACAAGATACTGTTTATTTTTTCCTTTCCCTTTAGATCCTAATATTTTTTCTATTTTATACTCGTGACTCTTAGGGTCAAAACGTATTTTCTGTATTTCTTGTTTATAGAATCCTCCTTTTATTTTTCACCATCTAAAATCCTCAAGTGGTATAATTTTAACTCTGTCTCTCGGGAATTCCTCTGATGGTATCTTAGTTTAAAACACTTCTCTCGACCATCCAGCTTCATATCCTTTTCTGAAATTTTCATCAGTCCTGGATACTCTCACATAATCTCCAGCTTTAACACCCGTGTTATCTTTTATTTTTCCCATTGTGTTGATAGGTACAGAAGGTTTTGTCTTCACCATCTCTACAGGGGTATTCTTAAGTGTTCTATGATAAGACCTATTATAAGAGTAAAGCCAGGTCTTGTAGTATATCGAAATTTTTAAAATGTATTCCATCTTCGTGAAATATCTTATGCATTTCTTTTCTTTATAGTTCTTTTGACTCTTTCAATATCGGGCTTATTAATACTGAAAATGTGTTTATAGTACCCTATGTCCATATTCTGTAACTAATTTCTTGAAACTCCCTTGCTAAAAAACTCAGTTCCTTTATCTGTCCATATCATTTGGGGAATATCTGTCATCTACATTTATAATTTCTCTGACTGCTGCAGGTATGTTTTTGATTTTTTTAATCTTTTTGATAGTTTTCCTGTTTTGCTGTAGAGTAGACATCTATCACAAAAAGAATATATTGATACCCCTCGTTGTAAGATTTATATTTTATCATATCTGTCAAATCTAACTGCCATACGTTATCTAAATGGGGGGCTATGGTTTTCCGTGTCGGAAATTTTTTTCGTATAGGTTTATGAAGGGTAAAAGCATCCTCCCCTTCTAAATATTTTTTCAATTCTTTTTTATTAATTTGTGGAAACTTTGAAGCAAACCTTGAAAAACCGCCGTAACTGTATGGTTGTTTCACATCAAAGTAATATTTATCGACCGCCTCCTTAGCCTCCATCTCACAATGACTTTAACAATAAAAATTATATTTTATTATACTGAAAGGTGATATTAAATATCACAAATGTCTAATATATATATATGTATTTGAAAAAAAATTAACTACAATATAATATTAACTATTATAAATTACAAATCTAAAAACATAGCATATGTATACAGAAAGATAACATAGGTTATATACATTATTTTAAATTACAAACAATACAATCATATAAAAAAGTACAATAATAATTAGGTACTAATCCATTTTGAAGCGTTGTATGGTTTTTTTCTTATTCTACCGGCACTTGGACGCTTTGTGTTTCTACTTATCAACTTTAATCTGTCCGAGGCAAAAGAAGTACCAGAGGGACTCGCATCTGGTCTAGGAGACATTGGAATATTATCCAGATCCGCCAATCTTTGTTTATTTTGGATTAAAGTTCTCGGGAAATTAATAGTCTGAGTTCTTGCTTGATCCTGCTCCATCCTGTCACAGGAGCCTTCCTCCAATCACGCGAAGAGATCGGATATCAGTCAAACAATATCGAACCACTATTGTTTCTCCGTCAATGATGATTTGACCGAGATCGTTCATGTAATCTGATCTTTTAAAATATTATATAGAGCTAACCCGTTTTCTTACCTCGCATTGGTAAGCTTTCCTCCAATACATGTTTAAAATTATCTTCTCTTTTCACTTCAATCTTAGTATCTGATGCTAGAGCTGAATCTTCCTTAGGTGAATTTAATAAAACTTTTAGATCTACTAATTTTTGTATAGCATTTTGATATAGGGTTCTTTTTTCATGAATGTTAACATCAGAGTTTAATATTCGATACAATTCCTTCTCGTAAGTGTTTATCTGTTCAACTTGTGGATCATATAAACTCAAAGGCTGCTGTTGGAGCAACTGTTGATAAGGGTTATACCCGATCTGTGGCAGCTGATGGTTTGATTGAGGTTGTTCGAACTGTTGTTGTTGTTGTTGTTGTTGTTGTTGTTGTTGTTGTTGTAGAGGTAGGGTTCCTGTATTATATTTCATCTTCTCATAATCGTTGTAGGGTAAAACCACCACCTTCTTCATCATTGAGCCAGCCACTTGGTTATCATAGGGGCTATAACAGAAAAGAGTAAAGGTAGGAACACGCCGCCGCCTTTCTGTAATAGCTTCTTTTTATTTTTAAGTTTTCTTACGTTTACCAGCAAGTTTTTAATGATGTTTCTAATACGACGCAGCTTCACCTTCGAGGTCTGTTTAAAGGAACTTTTCCTTTTATAAGATTTAAAACAGACTTCACATACACATGGATGAATTTTTCCCATACTTCACAGATCAGTTACCGTTTATTCAGACGGTTTCAGATTTTTTATTTTCTCAATAAGGTATAATCTGACTTAACTAGAGTACTCATTATTCAGGTAATGTATACTGTCTCCACCTCGTTAGGTAAGAATATATTTGTACCGCAGCCAATACACATCTATGCGTGTTTTGAGGAGGAGGCTCACAAAGTAAATAACCGTGAGGTATAGATGTACTTCTTATATACTTTCAGGAACTTCTTTACGCTGAGTATAAAGACCTTTGGGTACCACACCATTGACCTGACTCATATGCCCTTCTTTGGCCGAACAAAGATTAAATACTAAGATATATATATGAATAATACGCATATACTTATTCTGATTAAAGATATTCTGCGTTATAAAAAATACAGTGGGATGTTTAAATATGAGAGTAACTGTGAAAGTTTCTGCTATATCCTCTTTCAATTTATGCTAAAATCGTCAAAGAGATATATTTATATATATATTTGAAGAGCTTTTATAGATATATATATAGATACTTGGAATTCCATATTTGTATCTTTATATATATATAGTATAGAGTAGCACCATATGATTTTACAGGCTTTTTGCTCAAATATCTCAAGCTATTTTAAATGTTTAATAACAAGAAAGGATATATATATCCTGTAGGGACAAGACATGTAGCAGGAGCGCGGAACATAAAATTTACCAACCTCCATTCTAGGTTGACACCCGAACACTAATGAATAAGAAGGATTTGGACCCTACGTTATAAACGGTTCAATAGATCAATAGATCAATAGTTGGGATACAGAAGGGTGTTGGGGAGGGTGGTTTGATTTACTGATTTTATTGCTTTAGGGTAATGTAAAAACACGTTATAAACATGACTTGAATCAATAGATCATAGATATGGTGGGGAGGAGGGTGGTTGTATGGTGGTTTGATTTACTGATTTACTGATTTAGGGTATGAAAAACAACAATTTTTAATAAAAATATGTCATGAATCAATAGATTCACTAGATTCATCAGCTGGTTTAGGAGGGTGGTTGTTATGGTGGGGTTTGATTTTACTGATTTACTGATTTAGGGTATGTAAAATTTTTTCGTAATAAACATGAAAAGCATAAATTTTTTAGTAAAACAAAATAATTATATATATATATATATATATATATATATATATATAATTATATATATATATATATATAATAATATATATATATCTATATATTATATATATAATTAATATACTTATATAATATATATACCGCCAACGGATACTAATCACTAACACTAAACCCAATCCGCAACCGCTATATTTATTGAATTTTCCCCTAACGCAGCGAAATAATTTTTGCCGTTCGCGGCACGCGCCATAATATTGGCGCCTGCCGGGCGGGGCTCCGTCGGTTTTCGCGAGTCCGGCGGGACGCGTTTTTCGCTTTGGCTGCACGTGAACCCGAATCCAAGCCAGACTTCAGCTACTTTCATGAAAGTAGCTCAGTTACTTTCATGTACGAGGCTACGCCACGTACATGAAACCATGTACGTGGCTACGCCACGTACCACAAACTCATGCTAGGCGTAAACACACTCAAGAAAGTAGCTCTGTTGGTGACGTCATAAGGGGGTAGGGGATAACAAAGGGGGGTAGGGGAAAAAACGCTCATGAATGTGCATGAGCATGTGCTCACGCATGCTATTCAACACACCACTCACTCACGACATGGCGAATCAATAGAAAATAGGGGACCCCTGGGTTGACCCCCCCAAAATAAAACGGCAACCCTGAAAAGTACCCCTGAAGGTAGCCAGTCCGGATAGGTTTCCAAATATATATCACTCAGGGAAGAAGCTGGCAGGGCTCGAGCCCTGGCCCAGCCTATAATCTGATTACGTCATAGGGGGGTAGGGGATGAACTAAGGGGGGTAGGGTAAAAAACGCTCATGAAAGTACATGAGCATGTGGTCAAGTACACATGTACCCACTTACGTATATGGCAAATCAAATAGAAATATGGTCCCCAGGGGGCACCAGACCCAGATCAAAACGGCAGCGCTGAAAAATACCCAAAAGATAGACCACTCTGGGTACGTGCCCAATATCACTCACGTAAGACGCTGGGGTACGTGGTACCCCAGTTATACCCATCCCTTTAGGGTTTGTCATTTCTACTATATATATATATATTATAGATGGACATACATCTACATCCGCACCTAAATTGATATATATATATTATATATATATATATATATAATATATATATTATATAATATAAATATATATAATTATATATTATAATATATATATTATATATTAACAGTTATAGATTTATTCAGTAAATCGGTAATCGATCTAATGACAATTTTAAAATCGATAAGAAATATTTTATAAACTCGTGAATTAAGGTAACGTTAACGGTTGTAGGGGAAAATTTTAACTCGTTAACGTTAATTCACAAATGTAACTCGTTAATAATTCCGTTACTTCATTTCGAAATTAACGAGAAGGCGTTAAAAGTTAACGAAAAAAATAACGAGTTAATTAACGGATTAAACCGCGTTAATGCCCCCTTTATATATATATATATATATATATATTATATATAATATATATATATATATATATATATATATATTATATATATATAATATTATATATATATTATATATATTATAATATATATATGTTATATGTATATCAGGGGCTGCGGAGTCGGAGTCGGAGTCTTGGAGTCGTGCAAATTTACAGGAGTTCGGAGTCCGGAGTCGAAAAATTCGTGCAAGTTGAGTCAGAATTCCGAAATTCCTGTATAAGGGGAGTCGGAGTCGAAATTTATAGAACTATTAATTATTATTATTATTATTATTATTAATTATTATTATTATTATTATTATTATTATTGAACTGAAAGTATTAAACTGTTAATTTTAAAATGGCTGTTTTTATAATAAAATAAAAATAATTTGCTTTATAATTGGTTATACATTTGTTCCGAAACTGAAATATAATTTGTTTTTGTCATGTGTTGTCGCTGCGCCTGCATCTTTATGTCTTTACAATAGATGTAGCGGATGGTGATTTTTTGACTATCCGCCCAGATGGCGGATATAAAAAATCACTATCCGCGATTAAGGATGAGGGATTTTAAGAGCTTAGCCACAAGTATTATTATATATTTATATATATAATATAGTATATATATATATATATATTATATATATTGAATATATATATATATATATATTATATATATATATATATAATATATATATATATATATATAAAAAATTTTGACAGTTTCGTATCTGTCAGTATAAGTGAAGATTTTCTTCGCATGGTTATAGGCGACAGAGCTAGCAACCTGGAGTCCTTTCCTTTTGCTTGTAATACTCTTGGACCTGTGTTAGAATCTTATGCGCCTAGAAGCAAGATCCTCTGGAGACCTCTGGGTGAACGAGTTTTGAAGTCTAATGAAAGAAGATGCTAGCTCTACTGAAAGGGCGAAAACCCTACCAGAGAGTATTAACTAGAGGACTGGCATCGGAAACAATTGCGAAAAGAAATGGTTTTCTAAAATGCTCTAGGGTTTAGAGTTTTGGGCCAAAAGAAGATGTTGGAACAACTGACAGGCGAAAGCCCTTCCTGGGAGTCGTTTATATATATATATATAATATATAATATATATATATTATATATATATATATATATATATATATATATATATATATATATATATTATCTTATATAATTATATAATATCTATATATATATATATATATATATATAATATATATAATATATATCTTTGTTACCAGATTGCGAGATTATGACCCAACTTCTTTTGCACGCCCACTAATTTCTCTTTCTCCAGCCCTCAACCAATTTGAAAAAAAAAGGTTATATGTAGAATAATACTTGAAACTAATAATTCTCAAATTATGTTAAAAAATACTAAGAAAGCTTTTTAAGCCTTATAAAGGGAAGGAGTTTACTTCTCTTTTCTTCGTAAATGAGATCTGATCGCTGAAAAGATGCTCGGCAGCTACACTTATTGAAGGGCAAAATGCTAAGTATTCCTGCCGAGTTCTGAAAGATGTGAAAAACTTTTACAATTAATCACGCCCATCAAACTAATGGATCTTTATCTGATTCCAAGAGTTTTCGCTTTTGATAATCTTTGATCAATGACGTGTCCTTTGACACCTCTGAACAAGACTCTTCATCCCTGCTAGAAAGCCAAAAGACGTTCATGGATTTCTGCAATGTTTCGCTAAGCCTAACAGATAGAAATGTGTGTCTGGTTTCTGCAATCTTTTTCCTTTTTAATTGGCTTGGGTGAAATTTCTGGCTTTAGCAGCATTTCATCACATAGGCATACTAATAAATTTTAACCCTCTGTGAAAAAAATTTTTTTTTCAAGAAATTTGTTTTGCAAAATAAAATACAGAAAAGTTACTTTTGCAGATGCGTAATCGTTTTTTGCAGATTTTGAATCTATTTATCTATGCTCCAGCATAGTGTTTCTTGTCACCTTTTGAAAAGTCCCTTACTTTTTAAATCAGCAGCATTTAAACAGCTTTCATCGTTGCAACTAGAAGAATCTCGTCTGGCAACAAGAATTTTCTGAGCTAATTAATAGTCTTAGTTACCTCTTCAACGTTTAATAGAAGAGCAATGCAATTAACTTAAATCGTATTAATCATCAAACCTGTCACAAGCCTTTCACGCTTTGTGTTTGTTCGAAGCATAAAGGGAGACAACAGCTTAATTTATTTCTCCCATCCTCTCAAGCATGTAACAACTACTATTCCACGAGTCTGAACATCTTGCGTTACAGAAAGTTGAAGAACATTTAGTCTCATAATTCATTAAATGAATACTATCCGCTATTCGCAAAAAAATTCATGCGGATGGCGGGTTAGAGAAAAAATTATGCTGATTGCGGATATCCTGCTACCCTTTAGTCTTTACGGTTTATTTTACTGGTATAGCATTTTGAGATTAGATTCATTGGAAAGTGGTATATTTTATTATTCTCAAAAGCAAGCGTTAAAAAAAGGTTGGAACAAAAGAAAAAATGTTTTTATTGTAACTTTTAAGAACTAAAGCTAAGTCGAGTCGAATTTTGAATTGAAACTGCTTTGGAGTTTGGCAGTCGAAAATTTTTTGTTTAAGTGGGAGTCGGAGTCGAAATTTTTTGTTTTAGTGGAGCCGGAGTCGAAAAATTTATTTTAGCGACTCCGCAGCCCTGATATATTATATATATATATATTATATATATATTATATTATATATATATAATAATATATATATATATATAATAATTATATATATATATATATATATATATATATATATATATATATATATATATATATATATATATATATTATAATATAATATATATATATATATATATATATAT
>JABUQX010123483.1:15000-25190 GCA_015478945.1 Trachelipus rathkii | reverse complement strand
CCATCTCTGCCAGGTTTATACGGCAAGTCTAAAAGAAGGCTCTCTTTGTTCTGCTTCTGCCCTAGGCAGGGAAGGCAGTGGTAGGTTTCCAAGAAGAAGGCATGCCACTTAGATGCAATTAAGGAGAAAAAAAAAAGAAGATAAGAAATGCATAGGGTAGGGGCACAAGTCAAAGTAAAGAGCTGCGCGGCGGCCCCGAAGTAGGGAGTATGGTGTTAATAATGGCTGTTTATGAGAACGAACTTTCTCTCTCGACAGTCAGTGTGGGAAAACAATCGAAACATCGAAAGTTTATTAAAACCACCCATACTTATTAAAACAAAATAAATATTCAGATCAGAAGACGTTGACTGCAGGAACTTTTTATAGAGAGACGACTTTTAGACAATCACATAAAAATTCCATGAAAAGAAGGAAAGAATGTTAACTAACTGAAAATAAAAATATTTTTGTCGATAATCTTTGTTTAGAATCGTTTCCCAACTGAAGATCTGAACTATTTAAGCTAGGATGTTCTTTGCGAACAGGAGCTAAAAATGAGTAACATAATAAAACGCTTAATCGAACCGAAAATCTGGCCGAGCATAGCTAGCTTCAGCAGTTTCGGGAATCCTCCCTTGTAGAATTTTGTCAGCTGAAGATGAAGAAGTCAAATTTGCCAGATAATGGAAAAATTGGAGCATGCCAAAAAGCGATTGGAAAAAAACTAAAAAGACCAATCTACTAGTAAAAACATTCAACCTAAAATATCTTCTAAAAAAATAAAAAGGTAGAATCTCCTATTAAGTCATAGATTGGATAATGAAAACGACCAGAAATCCAAAGTTATCAGTTAAAGAGCAATCAATTGCCATCCTAAAATTTTGCAAATGCGGCTTACACAATACAGCTTTGCCTCCTATTCAATAATTTGACGGAGCTTATTTCTTTTGTTTAAAAATAATAAAATAAGATCTAAGGACATCGTTAAAGTGAGGATTTTATTGATTGTTTATTTTCTAAAAACAATTGTTTGAATAAATTATCATATTAAAGTCATCGTTCAAGAGAAATTATTTTAAAATTTATGGGAAGAAAGAATGTAATACGTATATATATAAATATACTATATTTAATATTATATAATATATATATATATAGTATAAATATATATATTAATATAATATATATCATATACATATATATATACTATACTATATATATATATATATACTATAATATATATAATATATATATATAATATATTATACTCAATATATTATACATCCGGTACTTACTTATATTTTCGTTTTAATTGTTGATCTTTATTCAAAAAGATTTAAATTGTAATTATATATATAAATATATTATATATAATATTATATTTATCTAATATAAATATAATAATATATATATATATATATTATATTAAATTAATAATATAATAGGGATTCAATATACCTTTGCGACTAACTCGGAAGGTCACTTGTATCAGAATTTTGTATCAAAATTTTGTATCAGAATAAATGATTTTCATGACTGTAAATGGAAGAAGAATTATAAACTAAGTCTCGAGTCCGAGCCGAAGCCGCGCCTTAAGTCGGAGCCGAACCAAGTGTAAAAATGCCCCGAGCCGGAGCCCGGAAGTCACCGGGTAATTTTAAAATGCTGAGGCAGGTCAGAGGAGTCGGAGCCGGTAATTTTAAATGCTGATGCCGGAGCCGGAGTCGACGTTAGTGATTTTAAAATCGGAGCCGGAGCCGGACTCGGAGCCGGAAAAAAATTGCCGGCCTCCGCAGCCCTGGTTAAATAGTATTTTTATTTTAATAATCCATATTCTTCTTTTAGAAGCCTCAACTTGCGCTGAGCGATCGCCACTATGTACTGTATATATATATATAATATAGAGATTTTAGAGCAATATAATATATATATATAGTATCTATATATAGATTATTTAATATATAAAAGTATATTAAGTATATTATATATCATATATAATATATATATTAATATATTATTGATTAGAGTAGTATTTCCTACTCTCACTATACCTTATATATATACTGCTATATTACTACACCCGTAAAACTGCTCCAAAAGTTTTCCTGTACATCAAACTCTGACTGTTATTTTGTTATGTAAGAAATTTTTAACGACTCTTTTGTGTTAAACTTTCAAATAATGTAAAAGTGAGTCACGGTGGATGATGCCCAAGAGAGTGCCGAGAACGAGAGAATTTGAAGAAGGGCATTCAGTTAGATTCCTACGTTATACCAAAGAAGAAGGGTTATGTTGTAAAAGATCGGGCCGCCGTTAAAAGCACGACAAATTAGGTTTTAACTGAAAAAAAATTGAAGAAAAATTATTTAAGAAATATTTGTCAATTTCTGTGAACTGAGTGTTTAATTATTGACCCTAAATTACAGTAAGGAAAGGGTTATAAGTGCTACTATATCGATAAACCGACTCATGATTATACTATATAAACAGACTATTGGTCGCTTAACAATTGACTTTCATATATGAAATTATTAAATCAATTTAAAACATGACATTCTTATGCCCCATTAATAATTTAGCCTAAAAGATTAAAAATAACAAAGTAACTCTCTCTTTTTTAACCTCCTGTACCTTAACATATCAAGTTGTAGTACATATATATATGTATATATATATATATAAATATATATAAGGTATATATATATTAATATAGATATATAATATTATAAATATGTAGAATATATAATAATATAAAAGCTGAGGCCTATCAAATTGATGAATTTCCAAACGGTCGAAAGCCAATTTAAAGAGCCACACTCCCTGGATAACGGGCTTTCAAAAATTTTCAAGTGAGAGGTAGTTATAAAAAATAATAAAAGGAAGTATGTCACAACTCTATACCATTGGATAAGATGACATAGCTGTTTAAATCTGGGTGTAGCGAAATATTTTTGAGTTTGTTAAAGTTGAAAGCAATTAACTGATTGACGGGACAAATTCCAGTTGGTTTATTTAGTTAAGTAAGATATCAAACTCCAGAGGGGTATTTTTTAAACAACTTGATATAGTGTTTGTTTGACATCAAATCGAATTTTTTTTATTATTAGTTTTTTTTGGCCATTTTGTTTCATGAAAAAGAACCCGATTTGATCGAATATCTGCATGACAACAAAAAGAGAATTTTTTGAATTTATTGAAAAATGAAGCAGAAATATAATAAATTGCCTGTTCATATCAGTTCCTTGAAGCAGGGTTTTACGTCGCAGCTCGTACTGTCAATAAAGTGCCCAGGAAGGGAAAATAGCAGAATTATTATGAATATCCTTACTCCATATATTTGAGAGAGACGGAAAAGGGGAATTAAATTATGAATAAAAAAAGGTCTTGAAATGTTCTGTTAAATGCTACCATCGATTAAATGATCAAAAAACATAATACGATTATTGATACGACAATATGCTAAATGGCATTGAACGGCAGTAAAAAGCTTAGTCTAAAAAGAAATTCTGCAAAAATTGTTATGGATCTGATTGACACGAAAACTGTTTCAGATGTTGTTAAAGTCTATAAGTAGTCAAAATTTTGAGCTATCAACACTTCCTTTTTATCTTGCAATAATGGTACGCGAAGAAATCTTGTTATATAATAGTGGATTATTTTTATATCTTTTCAAAAAAAATGACAGGTTTTAAACTCCTTTACACCCCACCCCGTCTCCTCCGTATAGACCCAACATTAATCACCTCTTTTATGAATTAACCTCACCATAGAGAAACTCATATTTTACCATACTAAAGTAAACCTCGACTTTAATATTTATTCTACCGGTATAAAATTTCAAATACATCATAAGGAGGCCCCCCTAAACCTCTTTTTCCCCATCTCCCTGTGTCTTGTTTTGTAAAACGAAAGCTCCGAAATCCCAAGTCTGTATCCAGTTCGATTTAAAATCTTCATTAAAAAACGAGGGAAAGGATTATGAACTCCACAGACAAGTTTCAAACAAGAAAATTTTTCCCGTTAAAAAAGAGGCATTCTATCATCGGCTGTTTCCCGGCTATTTGGGGTGTACAGAAGGGTAACACATGAGGAATCATATAGTCAAACTACAAAACGATCAAAGAGAAAAATACGAAATATGAAAGTAAATATATATATATACCTATAATATATATATATATATATATATATATATACTAGTAATATAATATATATAGTAGGCTAATATAATATATTACCAATAAGATATATATATATATATATATAGTATATAAAGAAGTCTGTAATTAATATATAAATATGAATACTTAGTATATATATATATATATAAGATATATAATATAATATATATATATATATATATATACATATATACTAGTAACTATATATACATATATTATATATATATATATACTACTTATATAATATAATATAATTCCAAGTGTAATATTTTTAACGCATATATAAGTATTTATAGAGTCATATATATATACATATATATATATAATATTATTTTATATTATAATAGTATATTTTTATATATATATATATGATAATAAGACGAAAAGTAATGAGTAAAGCTATTATCAGCCCTTATATATTATATCTTGAGAAGCAGAGCTGATGGCGTAAAGTAATGAATTACCATTTATTTCTTTATTGGATTTTTAAAAGCACACTTTAATTATTTAAAAACAGATAATTAAAACAGATAAAAATAGACAGGCTCCGTTAAATATAAGCTTTTTTAAGCACTGAAGGCAGCACATTGTGGTAGGCACAACTCTTTCTATATTTTGGAATGTAGATAGCTATTAGTCGGTTCGTTGGTCCAGCAGCAGACTTTTGAAGAATGGTGATAGTTTCATGAACTCATTTTGAATTGAGTCAATCCAGCACTCTGAAAAGTTATGAAATAATTGACATTTGAATGAATAAGTGGTGAAGCAATTCGGTGATAGAACAGATCTTTGAAGAACAGTACTCTTAAGTACTGTCAAATTTATAGGATGAACGGGGATTGCTAACAACAGTGAAGACTACAGAAAGAGCCTTACACACCGAAACCAAACCATTGTGTTAAATTTTTTCACCAAAGCGTTCGAGAAATTTGCATCTACAATGGTAAAAGCATACAGAATTACCAATAGGGAACAAATTCAGATGGAACGATAGGAAAGAGATATAAACATTGGGTCAAAAGGCAAAAGGCACAGTAAGAGAGAGAGAGTGTGAGTGAGAGTGAGTGAGTAGAGAGTGAGAAAGAGAGAGATGGCAGAGAGAGAAGAGCTGAAGATAAAACTAGGTAGGAGAGAGAGAGAGAGAAGCGATGAGAGAGAGAGATGAGCTGAAGAATAGCTTTCAGGGGAGAGATACTACTATTAAGATATATATTTATAAATTATATATTATGTATATTTATATATATATATAGTATATACAATAGTTATATAGTTATATATAATATATATGTTATTATATTAATATAATACATATATATATAAAGATATAGGTACTTATTATATATATATATATATATATCATATAACATACATACCTAGCGAACACTCTTGAATACTGTTGATAGAGCTTAAGTATTGGATTTTGATGGTAATGAGTTCCAAAAGAATTCAAAAGCCAATGTGAAAAATTACATTTCAGCGATTTTATTTCCAAAATTCTGAATCTTCATCTAAGTTTCAAATCACTTTTAGAGAGAGAGAGAGATTCGAAAAAAATGATAAAAATTAAATGATTAAGGGACGAAAATAAATATTTAAATAAAACCAGCTTAGCTTTTAGTTTTAAATTTCTGATCTTTTTCAAAGAACTTTTTTTAGGCATATTTTCTCTTATTTTTCTTTCTTTTGACTACCATATATTTATATCCTTGTTTTTATCTTCTCTGCTTCTCATTATTATAATATTATATATAATATAGTATATATAAAAGTAAAGCTATACTGTATATAACATACTATAATATAGGATAATATATATACTATATATATATAAGTATATATATATATAGTATATAGCATATAAAGTATACATATATATATATTAAAGAGAGAGAGAAGAACGAAGGAGAGAAAGAAAGAGAAAGCTTGTAGAAGAGAGAGAGAAGAAAGAGAGAGAGGAGAGAGATGCAAACGCAGATTTTTCAATATTCTTTCCTTTCCCCTTTAGGAAAAAAAGCCTTTTTTTAACCAGCACACACAAAACAAAAAACGAACCCTAAGAATTGGTTTCTATTTCAGTTATATGGAGATCAGGGAAGTTGACGGGAAAACAAGCTCTCAAAGAGGAACTTCGGTGCCATAAATCGATTTTAACAATCTCTACAAAAAAAAAATCTAAAATCGTTTAGTAAATAAATAAAAAAACTTTCAGATTTTTTTATTTTATTAAATATAGGAACTATTTTTTTTTTTTATTCCGGGGATCAAGAGGAATCATGCACCAACCACAGACGTATAATATGTTATAATATAGTATAATATATATATAGCTAGCTATATAGATATTATAATGTATATAATATAAGACAGAATGATATTACTATATAATATATATATATATTATAGTATACTATATATATATATATAACTAATAACTATAAGTATAAAAAACATGAAATATAATATAAATCTAATATATATATATAAAGGAAGGCTGTCATCATAATTAATAATATATATAGTAATATATATATATATATTAGTATTTAATAGGTATCAAGTCAACATTAAAATATATAATAATATATAATATATAAGTTGGTATGAAAGTTTCGATAGATAGTAACGATTTAGAAAAAAATTTAAACCAATTGTTGGAGCTTTAAAGGAGCTTGAGAGGGATCAAGATTTTGAACTTTATTCAAAAACCTCAAATCTTTTGAGTCGTGTGTAATCACGAACAGTGAATTGGTGATAACGTTTATTATGATTTCAGCTCTTATTGGTCTTCACTCTTTCATTAAGTACTATTAAGTACTATATTAAGTACTCCATCATTAGAGACAGCAGCTGTTCTTAATCATATTGAAAATGTTGTTCTTTGCTTTGAAAGATTTTCGAGAAAAAATTGATAAAAAAAAAATAAAATATTAGCAATTGTTTGCGAAGTCTTTAACAGAATTTGCTTATGTTACTAATTAATTAATTATCAATGAAGAAATGAGAATGTCGAAAGTCAGAATAAATAAATAAATAAAAAAAAAAAAATAAAAAAAAATAAAAAATTCAAAATATTCGTTTGATTTTTTTTTCTTCAATCAATTTTTTTTTAATGATTTTTCAAAAAAGTTAGAGAGCAATTTCTTAAGCAATTTCTTAATTGTTATCTGTTAAACATTTTACAAATATTTAACAAAAATTTGATCAATAAAGTCACATTTTGGTTTGGTAAGGATTCTACTCGTTCCGGCACTTCTGAAACGATATTTATCTACTATGAAAAGTCACAAAACAAACTTTCTCAATTATACAGGAGTAGAAAGACTAACAGAACTGGCTTTAATGAGGTGTTCATCATAGCTACACAATGCAATTGGAGAAAATTATAAATAATTTTTATGTTGAGAACATAAAGAATAACTTTTTATATATAAAAAAAGCGTCTTTTTGTTATAAAATTGTTATCAATCAGTTGATTTTATGCTCTTCCAAAGGTATATAATATAGTATTACTAATTATATAAGTATATATTAATAAAAATGATATAGTACTAGGTATATATATATAAATAGAATTAATAGACTAGGTATCTAGAATACTAGAGAGGATGTAGGACTGAGGATCTTATAGAGTAATATATTAGTTTATTTAGTAGATATATATAATTAACAAATATTCTATGGTAAAAATAATCAAGGGCAATATTGTACTTTAAATAAGTATAGTCGCTACATATACATTTAATATTGATTAGGAAATTTGAGGAAACATAGACTATATTAAGTAAGAAGTATATATAGGTATATATTACTAGTATATACGTCATATATATATCTATAAATATATATAATTAATATTATATATATCCTAAGTATATAATATAATTTATGGTAATAGTCCGTTGAGGGTAATGTATCAATATCGATATTTTTAGGAAAATAATCGATTTATAAATTGCCTTCTAGGAGATTGGCATTTCGTTTTGAATTACAGATATAAGATGGATTGAATGATTGCAATCGATATTAAAAAAAAAAAAAAAATATGAAGCAACAAATCTTAATTACTCAAAATCGTACAGATAAATAGAAATATTATTGGCAAATATTTAAATGTTGTTTTGGAAGGAAAAAAATGCGAGTATGTTGACTCAAGCCGCATTCGTCGACTCGCGCTGAGTTGGTCAAGCGATTGAGTCACACACTCTTCTCCTCTCACTATATATATATTAATAGTATAGTTAAATATATATGATACTATAGTCATATATATATATAGTTGATATATATATCCATCAGTATTTGAATTTAGTAGTCATATATATATATTGCAATATAGAGTATAGATCACTATATATATATATATATTTAAAGACAGAATTACATCATCACATTCTCGCGTTTACAGTGAGTCAAATTGAAGGTTTCACATTATTTTTAAGTTATTGCGTAACAGTACGTCAACAATATTATAAAGAATTACGTAATACATTACCTGCCAAATGATTTTGAACGTTACATCATATAAATGAGAGACATGTGGACTCGAGCTCAACTAGTTAAATTATGACAGTGCATTTCACAGCATGAGTATGCTTCATAAATGACGAAAGTCAACAGAGGTCACAAAGTGATTAGAGATTGCCAAAAAAAAGTACCAGCTATCTTTGGAGTATCTCTGTATCGATTGTAATACCATATAACTCTCAACGCTAATTAAGCATTTTGAACCCTAAGAAATGAAATTTGAAAATCAGGACGTTCTAAAACCAATGAAAAATGTAATTAAGGTTATATTAGACTTGAATAAAAAAAAACACTTAGTTCTGTGGAAATAATTAAATTGTCCATCGTACGGAGTTCCAACTAGCATCTTAAGTAAAATCTCAGTTAATAAAGGCCACAAGGTTTTTATGTAAAAGAAAAATAATGTAGAACAAGTTAATATCGGTCACTTTGTATTGCAAGTTGAAAAAACTCAACCCGAAACAGATCTATAAATTAAATAAGATACCGCAATTGAGTTACAATGAGCTAAAACTAAATATACAGAACTAATACCTTATAGAAGTATTTGAAATAACTATAACAGATTCACTGGAAGAATGTCTACAGTCCAGTAGTGATGAAGAAATACACGCATTACAAAAAGATGCAGTGCAAGATGACTTGAAAACTACACCGAACGAAAACGAATAGAATACAATCAAAAATGAACGATCCCATCAGTTGGCGGAGTGGAGTGTTAAGGTAAGCAAAATGTTTACCCACACTTAAGTTAACTTGCAAGGAACTTGCCTGCCTCCTAAGTTTTGCAAGTTGATGTTAGCTATTTAGAAATGTGGCGTTAATTATTATGAAGTGAAAAGGAAAAAACAGACTCTCAGCAGAAAAGGGGCAGAAAAAAAGTTTGTCTTGTCTCTCAAGCACCAACCTATCCTAATATTGAAAGTTCTGGAATACTAGTTGCAGTATAAAAAATCCATTGTATAAATCTTCGATAAGATCGGACTGGTCGGGGGAAAGGAGTGGTTGGGCTGGTGCCACTTGATGTGTAGTCTCCGTCCCTCACCCTGCTGGCTAAATAATATATAATAAGAATGTTGCCTTAAACGTCGCCTCTTCTCTTCTCCTCTCCTCTCTGCCTCTTGCTACTACTCCTCTCCTACTCGTTCTCTCTCCAATCTGCTCTCCCTCGATCTCACTTATCTTGCTCTCTCTCTCTCTGTCTCTCTTCAATAAAATGTATATATATATATATTATAATATATCATAAGTATAATATATATATATTACTAATATATATTATCATAGGAGCTATAAGGTTTAAAAGAGAAAGGCATGCCTAGGTATATAGGCATATAGTACTATAATTCAAAAGCTCCCGCACCGACATACCACGGGAGCCTCCGGCATAAAAATGACATCGCAGGCATCAATAATAAATATAAAATAATAATATAGTATTATATATAGGTAATTAAGTCAAGTCAATAGTAAGTAGTTACTTAGCTACTTATAAGTAGA
>JABUQX010123483.1:5000-7500 GCA_015478945.1 Trachelipus rathkii | reverse complement strand
TTGTCGTCTTCTCACTGTACGCTCGGAAATGGGCATATGTCTGACCTCACGGAGCCTGTTTTGTAGCTGCCTGACCATGTCGACTACGGTTGCTGCCAGTCTCCCTGAACCGACGAAAGATTCGACTGACCGTCGATTGGTTTACCCCGAACATGTTCGACTCACGGCCCTGCTGCATTTCTCCCTGAACCGCACGAAGGAATTCGACTGACCATCGAATGGTTTACTCCCGAGTTACCCTGAGCCACCTGTCTCTGAGAATGGCCTGCTTCCGACAGTGTGATAAGTCCTATGGCACGTTCCTCTTCTCTGACGATGTCTTTCCATTGTGACAGTCTTTGTCAAGCTACGACTTACAGCATAGGGATTGTTTCGTTAGTTGGTTGGTGTCTTGCCATCTTGCTCTCCTATGAACGTACTTTCGGGATTTCGTAATTTGGTTGGTTGTCTTTATTATGCCATTTAGTTCCATACACGGTGTTGTTACATACGGTATACACTCCAAAGTTAGGCATGACCCAAATAAAACCAAACCCTAGCTCTACGTTTCCAAAAATGAAAGAGTTTACATTATATTTACGGGTGATGCATTAAATTTTCTGCGAGTTTATATATATATTATAATATATATATATAAAGTATATATATATATAATACATATATATATCATATATCATAATATATATATTATATATCATATATATAAGTATAATTATATATATATATAATATTACAGGCCTATGGGGGTACAACTTAGAATTATTTTCAGTCTTAGGGGTACGCGATCAAAAAAGTTTGGAGACCGCTGCTCTAAGCTACCTATCCTTTGGATTTCCTCCTTCGCTTTGCTTACTCTATGTCTAGTTTTCTTTTAGATCGTTCCATTTCAGCTCCTTGTTAATGGAGCAACCTCTTTCTCCTTTCTTGTTAATTGTGGTATTCCTCAGGGTTTTGTTTTATCTCCACCTTTATTCCTACTTTTCTTTAACGATCTTCTTAGCAGGACTTCCTACCTCTGTTTCACTCTTATGCTGCTGAGTCAGCTCTCCATTCCTCCAATCTTTTCAAATGTGCTCCCTCGTTTGTATCTAGAGTTGCCTCTCGTCTACAGTTTGCCGATTCAATTCTTGCCGATTTGGTCGGGATTTCTCAGTGGGCTACACCGCAACCTTGAAAAATTCAACTCTTTAAAAACTCAACTTTCATATTTCTCCCTCTCTAAAACACCTGCCAACTTCCCTATCCCCTTCGACGGCTCTAATGTCTACCTGTAAACAAATCTTAAATATTCCTTAGGATGAACATAAATAGGTGAATCTGTCTTGGAGACCTCATTATTCAAATCGGTTGCTAAAATGCGTTTCAATGAAAGCTGTTGAATTTTGTTTGTCAGATGGTGTGAATTTTTCTTCTGCTTCAGTACTCCAGTATTTAAGAATTCTTATTCGGCCCCTGTATGTGAAAAGCTGCTATCACATTTGGGTTTTGAATCCGGCTTCCACCCTCCTTTGGATAGTGTTGTGGCTAATCCTAAGAGGACTAATAAACTGTTCAATGCTTTCTAATTCTCTTGACCCTCTTCCTCTGCGGTGATATTTTTGCCCAAAATCTTTTCTATAGGTATTACAACGGCATGTTGCTGTCGAGACCAATTGACCTTTCACATTCCCAACCACTGCGTCGCCTCGCAAAACAAAGAGTGCCTTTACTCTCACGATGAGTATTGTGTTGATGAATTATTGAGACTCAAGGTTTGCTCGTTGTGGTGCCTCCTTCCTTCCACTATCTGTTTTGTTGAACTAATTAGCCTTCATCCATTTTTCCTGCAGTATTCAATCTTTCTCTCTTTAAAGTCTCGCGTCTGTGCCCACCTGAGGGAATTGCGTTAGACAAGGGGACTGGGTGAATTTACTTAACTTTTTTTTATTCATTTCTTTTTTGTTTTTGTTTGTTTTTTGAAGTGTTCCCGATCAACTTATTGACTATCACGTGAATGGTGGCATCGTATATTATATATATATATATATATATATATATATATATATATATATATATATATATATATTATATATAGTATATATTATATATATTATATATATAATATATTATATATATATATATAATAAATTAATGATTATTAGTGGTCGTCGTCCTATGTGTGGCTCGCCTAAAATTTTTAAATTCTTAATTTGCTCGCGATAGACTAAAGGTTGGGCACCACTGCTATAGAGTATAGGCCGTTGCTCTAGAGTCTAGGACTCTAGATCATAGGCTCTCAACCTATGGGTTGCGTCCCAAGCTTAGGTCGCGGGGCTTCCTAGAGGGGTCGGATCAGTCTCTCAGAAAAAAGTGAAAGCGTTACTTTTCTTTTTTAATTTTAAATTTTGAGCCTCCTTTCGCGTTTGAACACATTTAATGTGTGCAGATTAAAGTATTTTGTTACACCCTGTGTAATACTGAAAAATTAATACATTTATTTATACCATTATATTAGCATTTA
>JABUQX010123482.1:30000-35589 GCA_015478945.1 Trachelipus rathkii | reverse complement strand
ATATATATATATATATATATATATATATAATAATATATATATATATATATATATACCATATATATAAAATTTCAAGCGAAGCGGATGACCGTTGCGGTGCGAGCCAGCATGGATGCGGGATTGACAACCAACGGGCTCGGTCCCCCGTAAGGGGACCCTGCGAAATAAACTGAAATACTTCGGTTAAAAAGAGCCATGAAGGTGGGTGAGTAATAAAAAAAAAAAAAAAAAAAACCTGGAATCCGAAAACAGCGAAAAAGACGATTCGGCGTGGTGCGGTGCGGTTCGGCTGGGTCTTGCGGTTAAGCGAAAACGCGTCGTCGACCCACGGAAATTCCCCTTAGGGAAAAACCTGCGAGAAAAAAAAAAAAACACCCAATCCCCGTAGCTGAGTATTAAAAAATATATGCTATGCATTGGTACCGTAGGTTGCCAGATGTTTGGCTGAAATCAGATTTAGCTACAAAGCTGTCCACCGCCGGACTGGTGTATTGTAACCTTACTACATATATATATATATAGATATTATATAATACTATATAATATAATATAAAAAACATTAGTACGATGGAATATTTATGTATACATAGAAGAAGTTATATGTATAGAAATTGAAAAGAGTATAATTATATATATATTATATTATATTAAGAACTACTTTGTCGTAGTGATATATTTACTTTAGAGAGGAAGACCCTTGGATTCTTTTTTAGTTTTATGCTTTACTGTCACTTCATTTTAGTTACTAAATTACACAAATAAAAACAGTTTTGTTTAAAGACCACTTTTTTTTAAAAGAATAAATTTTTAAAAGGAAAGCTAATTTTCGTCCCGACCGACACGCGAGACCTCTTCAGGCTAATGGACTGGATTTCTTTCTTGATCTTCATCATTCAAGTGTTGTTTGTTTCCAAGTGGTTCTGCTATTTCTCATGGTGTTGGTTGAAATATGTGATTTTTCAGATATTCATTTTGGTATAAAAATCTACTTAACTCACCGGAGCTTATGTATTGTTACTATTAAAATGGCAAAAAGGATTCAGCATTTTGCGACGTCGTGTGATGGAGATAATGTTCCTGGATCATCTTTATATTGTTTGAAATTGATAGAGTGGGCCTGTGTGACGCCTATGACTTTTTAAAGCTGAATTTATGCTGTCCTTGTTCAGGTCATCTGTATGTTAATTTTTTCTTCTTTGCAAATCTATGGGTTCACCTATATATGTTTTATTATGGCAAGTATTGCAGGGGATGTGAAATATATTACAGCTTTGGGGGAAAGATTTTCTTTTCTTTTGGGCGGTTTGAGAAATGTCTTTTAGGTGAATTGGTTATTTGATGGAATCAAGAATATTTTTTGGTAATAATTTGTTTTAACAAATATAATTGGTAAATTGAGGAATTGGTAAAAGTGAGGATTGTTGCTATTTTTTTTCGGCGGGAAAGGTCTTTATGACTCTCTTTTGCCTGTAAATGCTTTTGTGATTGAAAACTCACGGATATAAAGGTGATTTTGAAAGATTGTAGATGTATTTAGTTTCTTTGCTTAGAAGAAGGGGAGGAGGCAAACGAAAGGAACAAGAAAAAAAGAAATTGAGGTATGACAGAACAGCAATTTGTGTTGGGGAAATGATTAGATATATAGTTGGTAATCGGACATGTGTTTTCTATATAAGTATAAATTGCAAAGTAATTGTTATCCATTGTGATAAGGTATCGAGAAGAGATAGAGTAGTTGGAAGGCATTTCTATCGTATACGAAACCTAAGGATGAATAGAAGTTAATATTAGTTGCTAGAGGACAATCATTAGGTTGGTGTTTGAGGAGCGAGACAAAAAACTGTCATCTAATATCTAATCATAAACATTATGTTTAATAAAGTGGAGGGTTAAAAAATATGATAAAAATTCTATTAGTTCCCATTATAGGTACTGAGTTATGAGAGACAGGGGATCCCATTACTCGGCCGAAAGTTTGTTTGTAATATTTGCCATTTAAAATGAAAGAAGTTATGTTCTCGTATTGAGAGATTGCCTTCCCGTTTTCAGATATTAAACAGCTCATTAATCTTCTCAAAAATCAACATACAGATATACCTGCCACAAGACAGCAGTAAATTCAGCATTAACAAGTCATAGGCGTAACACAGGCCACTCTTTCAATTTCAACAATATAAAGATGATCAGAAATATCAATCACACGAACCATCGCAAAATCATGAAATCCTTTTGCATTTATAATAAGTAACAACTACAGATAAAGCCCATCCCGGGAAGAGTTAAGATAATTTTATAGCCAAAATATGAATATCTTGAAAACATCAAAATAATATTTCACAACACCATGAAGAAATTTCGACCAACGAAAACACTTGAACTGATGAAGATCAAAAAAGAAATCCAGTCCCTTAGCCTTGAAGAGGTCTCGCGTGTCGGAACGAAAATTAGCTTTCCTTTTTAAAATTTATTTCGATTTAACAAAAAAAAAGATGTCTTAAAGTTTTTTTAATTGGTGTACCATACGAATAAAATAAAGTGACAGTTTATAAACACATTAACACTAAATAAGAAATCCACCCCTCTCTAAAGTATATATAATATATATATAATATATATATTATATATATATATATATATAATATATAAATAATTATAAATAATATTATGATGATAATATATCATAAGTATATATATATATATATATATATATAATAATATAATAATAAATATATATATATATATATATAATTCAATTTAAATAAATTTAATTTTGAAAAGAGGGAGATTTTAGGAAAAATAAATTAACTATAAGAACTGATTTACTTAAAAATAAATACATTAAATTTAACAATTAATATTTATTTCCTTTCCGAATTCGTGTGATATATCAAATTTCGAATATTTTATGTTTTTTTAAAAAAACTCGGAAAAATATAATTTGTGCCTCAAATTTAATTGAATCATAGAATACCAAAAAAAAATAAAATATTATAATTGTAGGTATGTTTATATATTTTGCAACAATTTTAACAAAGGAGTAATGGAATTTAAATATATTTTATTTGGACATGATAACCTCTGATTATTTAGTGTAAATACAGTTAACCCCGGTAGAAGGGAAAACCCCGTTTTCCTGGATTTTTGGCCGGGGCCGGGCCGGGGCCGGGTCGCCTAAACATGCCCGGGTTAGCCCCCGGCCCCGGCAAAATTCCAGCCCCGGTCGGTCCCTATATTATATAGTAAAAATATATAATATCAGATATGAGAATATATATTAAGTGTTTTGTATTTCTTCATTTTTGAATGGGTTATACCGTTATTTTTGTTTTGTATTATGTTATTTGATTGTTCTTTGTGTGTTTAATTTGTGTTTATGTCATGCTATTTTCCTGTTTTTTTTATTATATATAAATTAGTGTTAAGTATTAGAGAGTTATATATATTAATATCCGTTTATTATTGGGTAGTATGGGTTAGTGTATATAATATATTATAGTTTATTTTTTATTAAATTTCTTTATTATATTTATCGTACACATAAATATATATATATTATTTGGAGTCTATTTATAGTTGTGATAATGATATCTATGGTAGTTTAGGTCGGAGGTATTTTATATATTTGAAATTATTGATATATATTATATATATATTAGGGTTATTATGGTTTATGGTTAATTATATTAGATAATATATTATTCTGCTAGTTGTTAGTTGTTTTGGTGGTGGTAGATAGTCGTATATCATGTTATCTGTCTTTGTTTTACATCTGACGTGATGTTGTGGGGCTAGCCTCTATACGATGATATATGTTTCGGCTTTTATGGTAGGCGCATTTTTGTCATGCCCGATTAATTTGGAAATCCAACTCTTATGTCTATATATATAAACAAAAAGAATCAGAAAAAAGTAAATTTTTTTTTAATAAATAAATCTATTATATTATAAGATAAAAAAAGAGATTTCAATATATATATATAATTGTGAATTTGCTATTTAATAATTTCTGATTATATAATTTTTCGAGGAGAAAAAAAAAAGCATAAATAATATACTCTATGATGGTATGTCGTCTGAATGATATATCATATATAATATATAAACGGAGAAGAAGTGTGGTATAAACCGACCTCGTACGCCAACACATTGTATAAAGGTTGAGGCGGGGAATTTGGATAATGAAGTGTTTAAGGAAGGACCGCTATAACCCTTATGTGGACTGCAATGTCTTCATCGTCTTATGCCCATTATTGCTTTTCGGCTAATTGGTACCAAAAAAGACACATAATAAAGTTATTCATGAATCCACATACCAAGAGTTGATAGAAAAGATTTCAATTCATATTGAATATGTATAAAATTCGATGAGTTGTCTCTAAGTTATTATAATACTATAATAAGGATCTCGACTAGGGATTTAGAAACACGATAATATCTTTGTATCAATGATCTGGAAGAATTAATTCCAAATTTGAATAAAAATTATTGAAAAATAGAATTTCTAGTCGAATTCTCACATAAAAATATCAATGAATAAGAGAATGTGAATAATCTATACAACATTTATTCTCCAAATTATCTATATTTATTAGTATCTAGGGTGTCAATAGTGAAATTGTCTTGGTTTGTCTAAATAACTAGCGGATTCATTCGACAGAGGTATGGGTGTTGTCTCCATAACAGATGGAAAAGAGGAAGTTTACTCCAGATCTAATAAGAACATCCAGGCTGACAAACGCTTCGATTGACAGTATGGGGTAAATGTGGTGCGGTGAACATTATTACGGTTGATGTTGTTAAACCAGGTGATAGGCATACCGTCTTGTTATTCGTCTAGTACAGTTTTTGGTAACCTCTGTTAATGTCCGTAATATATATATATAGACTGTATAGATATTAGTATCTTCTAATTTATTTTGCTTTTGGTTGTTTTATATAGAGTCTGTTGCGGGTGCATATTGTTTATTTAATTCTTTCATTTGATATATATTCGTGCGTTTAATTGAATAGCTTTTATTTTGTTACTGTGCGGTGTTTTTTTATTATTAGTATTTTTACACGCGAAGACTATTATAATTAGATAAGGTGCTAATAATTTGGGGCTTAGCTTTTCTTTATGTATTAAGTCATTGCAAGATAATTTGCTGGTATGTAATATTATTATGCTTTTCACTCTAGTTTTATTCTTATTTTGTTATAATGTATTTTGTTCTTTGACCAGTTCTACATGAGTGTTTTTATTTAAGTAAATTTTATAGAGCTTTTAATTCTTACTTATCCTGATACTTTCAATATTATTATTTTTTATTTAGTAATTTATATGATAGTATATTCTAAAATCTTCAACAAAATATCCTCCACTTTTTATCAATACATAATCTGATAAGACGATGGGCATTAAAGGAAATACGATATATGAACTTGTTAATTATAAGGTCTAATATCTGTATAGCAAGTTTTAATTGCCACGCACCGTTTTAATATTATGGACATGATTAATTATGATTTATGTGTTATCATGTAGTTTTATTTTCAATTTAAGTGAGATATAATCCTAGTTTTGTATTATTAAATTTACTTACTTTCCAT
>JABUQX010123482.1:5000-12500 GCA_015478945.1 Trachelipus rathkii | reverse complement strand
ACCACCACTCACGGGCATGGGCCCTTTTCAAGGAGGGGGCGAAAAATAAAACATTGAAAAACCCACCCACCCAGCCTAACGCAAATCTCTCAGGTGAGGGCAGACGTGGGCTTTAAAGAGGGGAAGATTAAATACAGTTGGAAAACAGAAGGAGGCAAAGAGTTCCACAGAACAGATAGTAGCTGGAAAGAAAGAGGCACCACGACGAACAAGTCTGGGTTTTCAATACTCACGCAACATTCATGCGAGAGCAAGGACCCCTTGTGATACGAGGCGATTGCCATCGTGGGTGTGGAATGCGAGAGTCAGCTCCCCAGCACGTGCCACCATAGTACCTTAGAAAAGAGAGAGTTGCGCCAACGTCACGTCGCAGAGCATAGAGGGTCAAGGGAGTTAGAAAGTAGGGAACAGTTTATAGTCTCCTTAGCTTAGACTCAAACCTATCCAATAGAAGGGTTGGAGGCCGTGAGCCAAACCCCAAGATGGTGAGAACAGATACTCCATACAAAGGACGAATAAGGCCCTTATATAACTGGGGTAGTGTTCAGAGGGAAAAAAATTCCCGGCAACCTGAACAGAACTCCCAGGTTCTTTTAAGGCCACCTTAGCAACCATTATGATATATGAAGTTTCCAAGACAATTTGTTGTTTATGTTGAGGCCAAGAACTGTTTTATGTTATTCACAGGTGAGACGTTAGAGCCGTCGAAGAAAATAGGAAAGTGGGAGTGTTTTTGAGAGGGAGATTTTAAAGAAGTTTAGTTTTTAAAGAGTTGAATTTAACAAGGATTGCGTTGACCCCAACGGAAATCCCATCCAGATCGGCAAGAATAGAATCAGAAGCAGAGACGAGAGGCAGCTCTAGATGCAAAAGAGGGAAGCAGATTTTGATTAATAAGATAGAAAGAATGGAGAGTTGCAGTCATCGGCCGTAGAAGGTGAACAGAGCTTAGAAGTACAGCTGGGAGAGCGTTGATTGAAAAGAGAAATAAAAGTTGGAGACAAAACAGGAACCTTGAGGAACACCACAAATTAAAGGAAGGAAGAAGAGGACGCTCCATCAACGAGTGCCTGATAATAATAGTGATCTGAGAGAATAGTAGACGTGATCAAGCAAAAAGAAGGCGGAAACCTAAAGTAAGGGAGCTTAGAGAGTAGCGACGCGTTTTTGCCATACCCGTCAAAAGGCTTGGATATGTCAAGGCGCCACCACGCCAAGACTTCCCCATGTCCCTAAGGGCCAGAAGACCAAAATCAGTTATGTTAGGATAAAGTATGTCAACACAGTTGACTCGAACGTCGAAAGCCATTTACTGATGATCAGATAAGAAGGAATGAGACCCCTCCAGATGATCCAGGAATGAGAGTTTACAGGAAGAGTTTCAAGGACTTTAGATAGAATACTCAAGTGTGAGAGCATATAGGGCGATAGTTGAAGGATCAGAACGGCTATCTTTTTTCGGATCGGTTGAACAAAAGCGCGCTTCCAGCCTGAAGGAAAAGTATTAGTGTTTAAGGAACAATAGAGAGTAAGAGTTGAAACAAGGACAGGCTCCAGTTCAGAAGCATACTCCCTCAAAACACGGAGGAATGCCATCCGGTCCACTAGCCTTCCTGGCGTGAATAGATCTGAGCGAATTCCATCACACGATCATGGTGATCCTAGGTATGGCATGGGAAACTGAGAGGATGAGGAGTTAAGAGGAGGGATGCCAGAATCGTCCCAGGGTAGAATTAGATGAAAAATAAGGAGGCCGAAGAGATTGGCCTTTCAGAAGAAGGAGAGTTAGCTACAGAACCGTCAGAGCGAATAAGGGGAGGAAAGGCAGATTTACAAAAGTTGTTAGAGATGTTTTTGGCAAGAGGCCAGAATTTTTATCAGTAGGAGAACCAAGCAGGTTGGCGCACTTTCTTTTAGTGAAAGGTGCGCTTAGCCTGTCGAATAGTAACCCTGCAACGATTCCGAACAGAATGAAAATTAGTAAGAGTGATAGGAGAACGAGAGTTTTTCCATGCCCGATACGCAATGTCTCTCTCCTGAATGGCGCGAGAACAAGCTCCATCGAACCATGGATTTTGAGGAGAAAAAGATTTAGTTGAAGATGGAATGAACCTGCTCATCCCATCGGCGATTACGGCCCCCACCTTTTCAGCGGTTACCGAAGCATCCTCCGAGTCAAAGCAGGATTCATTCCAAGAGTAGTTAGCAAAAAAAAACGACGCAATGCCCCCCAATTAGCCCGATTAAAGTGCCAGAAATTACGTTTAAGGCATGGTGGAGCTGCTGGAGAAAAAGTATTAAAATTAAGAGCTATAAGATTGTGGTCAGAGTTACCAATAGGAGGGAAAATGGTGTATTTATAACGAGAAGGAGTAGTGGTGAAACATAAGTCAAGCGTTTTCAAGAATTGGTTAGGACGATCTGGGATATGTGTAGGTTCCTTAATTAACTGTTCCAGATCGTTGAGAATGCTGAATGTTTTGGCCTCCTCCCCACCTGCATCAGTGTGAGAGAAGCCCAACCACTCAGTGTGGTGTACGTTGAAATCCCTAAATAGAGGACCTCGGCATTTGGATGGAAAGAAGTAACAGTCTAATGAGAAGTAGTAAGATAGTGAAATAGGACGTAAAAATCTGTTCTATTAGGAGAGCAGCAGCAGAACACAAGATAATGATAGTAGTAGGGAGAAAGATTTTAAACAAAAGAACCTCGAAGTTTAGAGATTCAAGATTCTCAAGACGTGTTACAGGAGTGTTAATGCTTATAGGCACAGACTCCACCATTCACCCCGAAATTGTAAAGCAAGTTATAGTTGGATATATTAAGTTATCTGAAAAAGAATCCATATCTATCTGGGTCACAGATAGCAAGCCTGCCTCAGCGCAACGCCAGGCGTTGTAGTGCTTGCCACCGCAGGGCGTTAAAGTTCGCATTTCCTATACGCGCCTTTCCCAATGACGAGAAGGATGAGAGTAAAGGGATTTGTATGTGAATAGATTTGTTCTGTTGTATGTGTTGGGGCTATGTTCGGTTAGTGATGTGTGTGTATCGAGATTAGTGTAATACACTATTCCGTAGACTGCAATACGTAAATCTTCTACTGAGCACTGAATAGAAGATAATTTTTTGTGTCCGTCCACGTAGCCGAACGAGGATCCGAACACATAACTGAGAGGGAATCCACGTTCTGAAGGCGAGCCAAAAAAGCTCGCCTTAACCCACTGAGACAAACGTGAACTTATATATATATATATATATATATATATATATATATATATATATATATATATATATTATATATATATATATATATTATTATATATATATATAAATAATATTTATATAATAGAATAAAAATTTAAAAAATATATTATAATATATATATTATATATATTATATATATATATATTATATATAGTATATATATATAATATATATATATATATATATATATATATATATATATATATATATATTAGTGATGGGACAATTAAGAATTTTTGACGATGACGATTAATTGAAAAAGTATATTTTAAAAATTTCTATTATTTTAATTAATTTAACAAATTTATAATAAGGAAGAATTAAATTATGTTCACTTCATTCTTATTTAAATGTGTAAATACATTAAGAACCGCATTAATGCATAGAAAGTTTTCCTGTTATTCATTAACATCTTGGTTTTGTTTCTAATTTCTATATAATAATTATAATAATAATAATTAATAATAATATAAGTAGACAATCCTTAACAATAATTAATTAATAATAATAATTAATAAATACTAAATTAATTTAATATAATAATAATAATAATAATATAATAAAATCTTAATAATATTAATAATAATAATTTATAATAATTTATAATAATAATAATAATAATAATAATAATAATAATAATAATAATAATAATAATAATAATAATAATAATAATAATAATAATAATAATAATAATAATAATAATATAATAATAATAATAATAATAATAATAATAATAATAATAATAATAATAATAATAATAATAATAATAATAATAATAATAATATAATAATAATATAATAATAATAATAATAATAATAATAATAATAATAATAATAATAATAATAATAATAATAATAATAAATAATAATAAAATTATAAAAGTATCACTATTCAAATTTTTTAAAGAATAATCATTTTAGAAAAGGAAATCAAAAACTGTATCATCCATGATTATATATCTATTGTCATATGAATTCATTTTAAATAATAATAAAAATAATAATAATTAATAATAATAATAATAATAATAATAATAATAATAATAATATAATAATAATAATAATAATAATAATAATAATAATACTAATAATAATAATAATAATTAATAATAATAATAATTAATAATAATAATGAATATAAAAATAATATAATTTATAATTATATATAATAATTTATAATTATAAATTCATAATATTAATAATAATAATAATTAATAATAATAATTAAAATATAATAATAATAATAATAAAATGAATAATAAAATAATAATAATAAGGTAGTGGGTAGAATTAAGTGTGAGAAGTTAAGTGAACTAGGTAATAAGGAATAAGTATTTCAGAGCCCTCGCAAGTAAATCAGTTGAATGTGAAGAAGTTTAAACTAAACAAATATGGAAACAAATGAAAGAAGCGGTTGTTAGCAGTAAAAAAGAAGTATGTGGATGTCCTAAAGTAGGAAGTAAGAATTGTTAACAGTGAGTGATGGATGAAGAGGTGATTGCAGGCGGTTAAATGATAAAAAAGAACCGGCGTTGAATGTACTAAAAAACTAATGCATGGACGTTTTCAAAGAAAGAGCTTGAAAATTATATACGGAGGAAAAAGGAATACTAAAAGGTGCAAACGTTGGGAGGAAAACACAGGTAAATGAACAGTTTGGAAAGAGGATGAATGGGGGACTTATAAGGGAATAGAAAGCTCTTCAGGAATTAAGCTCGAAAGGTTAAGAATGAAAATAAGGGGAATCTGCTTAGAATACATGTATAGGGATGGTGCTTTCGTAAATGATGAAATGTGTGAGAAGGAGTGTGGGGAACACTTCGAAAATCTGCATAATATTGGCTAGTAATGAAGAGGTGATGCACAAGAACTAATAGGCATTTTTGGGGTGAGGTCATTAGGTAAGAGGAGGTAATGTTTAGAGTGAGAAAGATGGAAGAATGAGAAACTTGCAGGTATAGATGAAAATACTGGTGAAATGATCAAGAACGGAGGCGAGATGGTGAATGATTGGATTTGGAAGTTGTGTAACAAAGCGTTTATGGAGAGTATAGTTCCGAAGGATTGGAGGAAAGCAGGCAGTAATAGCACCCTTATAAAAGGGTAGCGGAGATAAGGTAACTGTTAGGAATTATAGTGGGAAATTAATTTTTTAGAGGGTTGTAGGGAAGATATGCTGGGGTTTTGGCAGAAAGAGTGCGTCGAGTGACTGAGGGGCTGATTGGTGAAGAACAAGGTGCTTTAGAAGTGGTAGAGGATGTGTGGATCATATCTTTACATTGAAACAAATGATTGAGAAAATGAGAGAGAAGAAGAATAAAATTTGTATTAGGTTTTATGGATTTGCAACAGGCGTATGATAGGATTTAAAGAGAACTCTATGGAGAGTTGTTTAGTGGATATATAGTGTTGGTGGTTAACTTCTGATGGAAATCCAAAAACCATGTATAACGACAGTGAAGCGTGGGAATTAAGAAAAAATGGAGTCGAATGTGATAGTTTAATGTTAGTAAGCTGAGTGAGGCGGGAATGTGTTATGTTCTCCTTGGTTATCTCATTTGTATAAAATATTATGGATGGGATTTATGAAAGAATTAAGAGTGAGGTGGCAGTGGGATGGTGTTAGAATATGGAGAATGGAAGAGGAGTGGAGGGTGCCTTACCTATTGTATGCGGATGATTTGCACTTTGTGTATGAATCTGAAGAGAGTTGGAGAGGATTGGTAAGAGGAATTGGGCAGGTTGTGTAAAGAGGGTTTGACAGTAAAATGTAGATAAGATTTACTTAGGGACCTTTGGTCTGGAATAAGAGTTATAGGTTTAAAGACAAAGTGTTCAGATGGACAATTTTAGGGGTGTGTTAGGTATGAGAAGAATTGCTAAAATGAGGAATGAACGTACTAGAGGAGTTGTGTGGTGTGAAGGAAAGTGGTAAAGAGAGAATAAATGAAAAGTTACGTTGAGATGGTTTTTGGTCATAGTGGAAAAGGATATGGATTGACATTTTCGGTTTGTGGTTAAGCGGATGTATTTACTGGTTGAGTTGGCTGGGGAATCGACCGACTGGAGAACGAAGAAAAATGGATTGAGTCAGTAACAGGAATGCCTGGAGGATAGAAATGTGAGTTTTGGCAGAGGCGAGAAGAATGGTGCATAATAGGAGTGAATGGCGCGGGGTTTTGTGATGTGGCGTACGGTTGTTAGCACACCTGGGCCAGGGTATGAACCCCACAATGACGAGATGCCATAGTGAGGGTCCGTTGCTGTCTCGTGAAGCTCAAGGGTGGATTTTTTGACTGCGCCGAGTTCTCACTAAAAGGTATTAAGGGGGCGGTAATGCTGGCTTTCAAGTTTTCGGACTTGTGTATAATTCTTTCTACTTACTTTTCTGTTTCCGGTGCATGTTTGCGCACCCCTACCCCAGTCTGTGGGGAAATCTCGAAAACTGGATAATAATAAGATAATTAATAATAAAAATAATATAATTTTAATTTAAATTAAAAATAATTATTTAATAATAATTAATAATGACCATTCATTTATATTAATAAATAATTATAAATAGTATAATAATGGAAATGAAATCGTAATATAAAAATCATAATGATAAAAATTCAAATGAAAATAAAATAGAAGTACGATAAGGTAAAGATAAAGGTAAAAGATAAAGGTAAAGAAAAGGTAAAGATTATTGATAAAGGTTAAATGGAAGGTTAAAGGTAAAGGTAAGGCTAAGGTAAAGAGTATTAAAGATAAGATAAGATAAAGATAAAGATAAATATAAAGATAAAGATAAAGATAAAGATTAAAAGTTAAAAGTAAAGTTAAAAGTAAAGTAAAGTTAAAAGTAAAGTAAAATTACGTTAATGTTATGATTAAGAGGATTTTAAAAATGATTGGTAAAAATAAAGATTAAAAATAATGTTAAAAATAAAAATAAAGATAAGAAAAAAATAAAGATAAAAACGTAAAGATAAAAATAAAGTAATAATAATAATAATAATTTATAATAATAATAATAATTTAATTAATTTAATAATAATAATAATTATAATAAATAATAATATAATTAATAATAATAATAATAATAATAATAATATTAATAATGATAATTAATCTTAAATCATTATCATAATCATAAAATAATAATAATAATAATAACAATAATAAATATAAATAATAATAATAATAATTTAATAATAATAATAATAAGAATAATAATAATAATTAATATAAT
>JABUQX010123481.1:7500-21312 GCA_015478945.1 Trachelipus rathkii | reverse complement strand
AAATAAATGACGATGCTGCCTACCAGAAGATGCAAGTCCTTATACATGCGCTGCATGAAAAAGGTGACCAAGTGTTCTTAATTATCTATCCCGTGCCTTGGACGATCAGCAATTGAATTATCAGCTCCATCCCTCATCCAGTCGAGAGCAGAGAGTATTTATAAGTCATGATAGGTTAGGTAGGAATGTAAACACCCCAAAAAAGGAAACCAGTCTCTCGCCATCAGATACTAGTAAAAGCTTAATGTTTTTTGCATCCCAAATTTGTTTGAATTTTTGATTTTGAGTATTGAATAATACTACTTAAAGGAGTATCGTTTATTTTAGTCATGTTTGCAGTAATAGGTTTTTTTATTTTTGTATCTTTTCAGTCTGATTAATTGAGGTCTCTTCTTTCTTTATTTTTATCTTTATATTGTAGCTAGTTTAAAGAATACTCTTGTAAATTGGTATCATGTTTAAAACCAATAGCTAGTTTTGCATATATACATTGGATATTAAGTTAGTCGAAAAGGAAATGGAAATTTTCCTAGATTACACATTTAGAGTCAGGTTTAAGCCTGAATTATTTTTAACGTGATGTGTCTTAAATATATTATTGCAATATATTATTCTAAATGGACTATTTAATTTATAAAATAAATACTACTTGGCAACAACCAAATATGAAATATAAATGGGACTGTTAGCCTATTTGTACAGAGAATGCAATCTTTAGTTGCCTAGCAGTGCACAAATTCCTATCTTATTACTGTGATATTCTTTATATTATTAATTAAAGTATCCGGTTATCTCAGGTATCGGTTATCAGTATTCAGCACCTAAAAAAATAGACAGTACCGGTACTCTAAGGTATCGTATCTGGCCTACTTTTCTCGAGCATGCGATTTCATCCACCTTACAATTTAATTTATTATAATTTATATATATATTTTAATACTATAGATATAACTAAATATATATAGTATATAACTAATTTATCATATATATTATTATATATATATATATATATATTATATATATATATATATATATATATATATATATATATATATATATATATACCGTAATATATATAGTATAATAGTAATATATAAAAATAAGTAGGGATAATATTTTATGTGTTTAATATATAATATATTTATATTAGCATATTTTCTATATATTACTACTTGATTCTTACTCTATAACTACATTTGTGTATGGAATGATTTTTCAGAAATAAAATATATATAATGTAAATGATATATTTCATCAAAAAGCAAGCAACCGTTGTATAATTAGTCCGGTAGTAAAATATATATAGTATATAGTAATATATTATAGGTGATAATATATATATATATATACAGGAGTGATTCAAAACGCTCCTGCGACAAAACTCAGTGAAGGAGGCTGATAGAGCAGAACGATATAGGAACATTTATTGTTAAATAACCTATGTTGTATGACACCTCGTTTTCAAAGTTACGGACGATTAAAGGCTACATAGCTATGTTTGTCTGCGCGTCGCATGTTAGTTAACGAAGATTTAGGTTTACTCAATTTTATATAGAATGTTTGTCCGTGCCCGCTATATTGGTGTACGCTCTACTATCCTTCAGGAAAACATCGTAGGCATATACCTGGTATTCTGCCCTATATTCATCGTTGATTCAGTAACAGTGTAGGCATCGATTAACGAATGGCATCACTTACACTCTTCCCGAGGTTAACCGACTCATGTAATGTGTTACCCTTTTTAGTTTTTCGTTGCCGGCGAACCGGAAGATGGACGAAGAGCGCAACCTCAACTGTACCGGGACGGGTTTCCACACAGAAACACCCCCACCACACAATGTTTGCTCGCCCTTCATCAAGCGCTCTTCGAATAAATGGGAGCCTTCGGTCCCCTCGGCTGCATTCGGTGGAAGGACCCCGAGCGGCGTAATACGAGGACTCTATGCGCGTTGAAGAAGACGGTGTCTCGAGAGAGTCGCCAACGACCCGTTCTCGAACTAGCACAAGGTCATTGCCATATACATGGGTTTCAAACAGTCGTTAATATTCCTTTTCTTGTTAGTTTCTCATTACTTTACTTTTATTTTATTTTTCTTTGGTGGCATGTGAAGAGATGTTGTTGAAACATTAACCAGTCAACACAAAGAGAGCATGATTCAGCGATTTTTATGCGTTTATCAAATCAGACACATGAGAGCATGTCGGAGGTCCACAGGCAATTGGACACGGCGATTACTGTGTGAATAGATAACAGTGGTTAAAGAGCAGTACTCTGAACTCCACTAAAATCCTCCTCATATAATCTGTTTGGAAGTAATTTCCGGATAATTCCAGTTCTAAGGGGTCAAAAACATATACATTGTTTAACAAAATATTATTATTATAGACCTCTATCTACCCTCGGAGTACACAGATGTACGTACGCACAGTCAACATATCTTTAGATATTACCCAAATCTCCGGCTACGGAAAAGTAACACGACGTCAAACCAACATAGCTTAATTTAACTAATAAATTTCCTTATCGTCTTGCTATTCAGCCCTCACCCGGAGTTTTGTCTGGCAGAAGTTTTGTAATCACCTGTTATATATATATAATCTGTATATATATACAATATATTAATATATACATAATCTAATATTATAATAAAACTATGCTATTACCTAAATTATATATAAAATAGTATATATTTAATACTTAAACTATCTCAATGAATAGATGCTACATACATAATATCGATATATTAATCGACACATATTCTAACCCAAAAATTGTGAGTACCCTTTCTAACCATTATCAAGAATAAGTTATATTTTAAAGAAATATTGATTATTTCTCTATATTTAATATAACCCCAATAATGTAAGAACTTTGTATTTACATCTAAGATATTTAAAATAAAACTTGCTTAAAATTTTATCTTAAAATTTTTTTGGTAAAGATGGTAAGTTTTATTTGAGAGGTCAAACCTAGCAACCTAATGATAACTACCACAAACCAATGCGTCACTTGATTTCCCCTTTTTCAAATTACCAATTTGTTTAATCAGTTATTTATTACTTCTCTTAATTAAAATTTGTTTTCTGGATATGCGTTCATTATATTACTTCATTTTCAAAAAAATAATTTCATAAATACTAAACAGGTAAACAAAGGTATTTGAAATATTTAACGTGTTATTCATATTACAGCATATATTATTGTTATTATAACATAGTGTGTTATTATAAAGAATTACATTAAATTCAATATTAATTACTAATATAGCATTTTATAATATTATAATTTTATGTTGAGTTTTGATTAATGATATTTACAATAACAATGTATCTTAAAAAAAACAGCAAACCTTTAATATCTATATCTAATATATATACTGTTGGAAGTCTATGATTTTCTTGTATTTTTCAGCATTACATAATTGTAATGAGCGACAAAATCTATAAATATCTAATTAATGGACATTATTATTTTAATAAATAATACCTTCCTTAGCATAAATTTGAAATATAACATAATCACCGATGTCAACCTTTTATGCATCGTAAAGTAATTTCAAATGTACATAAATTTTTTTTCCTTTTTAGATTGATAAAGGCAGTAATTCCTTTACAATCCGCTATCACAAAGAGAACTATACCCAATACATAACTATGACATATAGATTCGCAAGTTTTCTCTAAGACTGTCTTTATTTTGGAAGGTAAAAAATGGAAGTGCATTTCAAGATATTAATCTTTTTTGCATTATAAAGACTAATCCCCTTATTTGATGCCGAAAGAAACACAATATCTCAACTTAAAGCACATTTTATAAGTTTTGTAGATTCACCATATAGAACTGGAAAAACAGGTAAAAATCAGCAAGGCGAATTGGACAGAAAATATACTTTAGTACAAATAAAGAAAATTACAATTCAGGATTAAATCTGACACACCATATGGAAAAACCATGAAAGAATTATAATAAAAAATTATTAGAGATAAAAAATAAAAATGAGTACATAAATTTACCAACGTTGTGCATATTTATAATTTTATCTTTATTTTATTTTATACAGGTCATTCAAATTAATAAAATTATTTAAATATTATTTTTCATCTATATTTAGAACATTCTATAATATCTTAAATACATATATATAGTAAATTACATTATTATAGTGTTAGTATAGTAAAAATAATATATATATATACCGAATATATAAATATATATATACACTACTATATATATATTATAGTTATAGTATGTGTTATGTTACGTTAGTGAGTAATGTTAGTGAGTGCTGTTAGTATTAGTGTTACGTCGTGTTGTTTGTGTTTAGTGCGTCGCGTTCTCATAGCGCGTCATTGTTCTCCATATAGATTACATTGCAAAATGAAAAATATATTGGTTAGGTAAGCTCATGATATCACTTTTACATTTTGAGTAATGCGATAATATAAATGTAGATTATATACTTGATTATAATAGTTCATCAGGTGCCATCAGCACCAACTAGAGAGTAATACTATAGATGATTAACTATGTTAACATGTTAAACCTATATTTAATTTATTTATTATTAATTTAACTATTTTTATATATATATATACTCTCACTTATTTTATATTTTCATCTTTTACATTATATACCTCCATTTACAATTAGGCTTATAGCGGATTCTACAATATAATGATATTCAAGTTTTATAGTGATAGATCATAGTTTTTATATATATTATACATACATGGACATCTAATCTGCCTATATACTATATGCAAGCCCGCTTCTGATACTCAACCGGTTTAAAGTTCTCATTCAAACAACAGCAACAAAGCAGGAGTGACCCAAGTTCATTCATTATGCTTTAGTTATCCTACGCCCTACTTTAGTATAATCGGCATCATATAGATAATAAGAGCATATTATATATATATATATTAATATATATATATTATATATTAATATATATTAATATATTATTATATTTAACTAATATATATTAATAATAATATAATATATATATAAATATAATACCTATAATAACTATATAATATATTAGATAATTATAAATATTATAGTATAATTATTAATATACTATCTTATACCTAAACTTACCATACGCTTATTATATAATCATTATTTAATAAATCATTGCATCCCCTAAAAGAATAAATTAACTCTTGAATAAATATGAAACTTTTAACCCGCTCTTTTTAATTATCCTCACTTTAAATCTTGCTTCATAATTTACCCAACATGTACGATACGGGAATTGGTCCATGGCATTCTACCCTAAGGCTTACACGGTCATTACACACTGTCTTTAGCGCGTCCAATTGTCCCGTTGCGCATATATAGGATATCAGCCGACCAACGTGTCTGGTGCTTATGTAAACTGTAGCCACACATTACACTTGAGTAATTGCAATTGAGCAGTAATTATGTTGCAAAAAATTATAATCTTAGTTTATAGTTTGGGAAAAAATAGATGAAAATTACTCAATTCTGTTTTAATAATGTGAAAACGGGACAAATAATTTAACAATATTATCATAGCAACTTTCGCTCACATTTACGCTCACTTATAATTAAAATTTATGCTTTCACAAATGGAACTATTCCCCTGAAACATTAAAATGGTTAATTGTACATTAGATACATGATACTGCGATTCGAAATGCATTATAAAATTGTCCAAATTATATTAATTATAATTTCTTCATTCTCAATAGAAATAATCACAATACTGTAGATCCAATTTGCGACGGATGCACATTATACAACATATTTGTCTGTGTGCACAGATTTTTTGTGATGAACTAATATGTCTTTATTTAACAGAAATGTAATACAATTAATAGTCAAATATCATCTGTCATCACAATCTGGATTTATCATGCTTATTCACTTATTCTTATTCTTCTTTTCACGGTATTTTTTATTCCTATCTTCAAACCATACGAATTAAATTCAGATCTCTTTATAAAAGAACATTTGACTAGTGTCTTGTCTTTTGTTTATTTCTTTACTTGATAGGTGTGCGTATATAAAGTTTGCACAGTTTTATATTTTATATATTTATTGTTAAAAATTGAAAAAAATTTAAACTATATATTCATTGGCGAAAATTGTAAAATTTCTCTGCTTTATATAATTATTGGTGCAAAATGTATAGTTCTAAAATTTATTATTAGCTTACTCAGGCTTGGCAATGACTCGTGGACCTCTATTTTAGTTCAAGTTTATATTCGCGATAACGTTATATGTTCAAACCATAGACTTTGTTAATCTACAGCTTAGTAATCACCAAACAATTATTTAAATAATATCAAATGTAGAAAGATTTTCTGTATTCTTACAAATAGAGTCAAGAGTAAGAAGACGTTCATTAGTTATTAATGTATCGTCTCTGAGACAAAATGCAAATTGCGTTCTTAACAATGTTTTGTATCAAGGTTTGGTATCGTGCAAATTAGTGTAATACATACACATCCATGCCCGTAAACCTGTAATTGAAATTACAAAAAATATCCTACAAACAAATTTTTGTATTCGTTCTCGTGCCCAATGCTCTGATTTGCTATGATTTTCATCCAATTATCATGTAGAGGCCGGAGTGTATCCACAATTTGTAAGAATAGGATCGTCTCGGTGAGTATCCCTCCTATCTCTGCATTTTTACACATCACTATACACTATCTCTGACAGAGATTAGTCCATTGCGGCGCGGAAGAACCAATAAATCATCATTTTTTAATTAAACCGAGCGGAGGTTAACACAGCTTAGTATCCCGAACCTCGACACCTTCAAACACACGTTTTCATCCAATAATGAAAAGAAAATTGTTTTTCATTGAAATGTAGTTCCTTTCGTAATTTTACTTTAGAATTTTTAATTCAAAATATACTTATTATAAATATAATTGAGTTATTATTAAAAATTTTATGGTGGCTTTTTTAAATATTAAAATTGTCATAATTACTTAATACATATTTAGCTGAGTCATTTTAGGATTAGCTATATGAGAGTTTAATATATCAATTTAATAAATATCACTATTTATACTTACCTAATGATATATTCTACTTAAATATAATCTATATTTCTATTTATTACTAAATATTAATTTATAATCTTATAATCATAATTATTAATTAATATTTATTAAACCTAATTTAAAATTTATATAGTAAACTAAAAACGTTGTCATAACCACGTACTACATAAATTTCTTACAGATAAATTGTTATATGTTACAGTCAACATCAATAATGATGAAATACATTAATGTTAATATTCTTGAATGTATAATCAAGGACTTCTCGCCTTATTAATACTCCAAATTACACTAACTCTCTCCAATCAATTACTTTTCGTAGTGCTGATGCTACATTCTCTAATATTATAATATATATTAATTAATTATATATATATTAATATATAAAAATTATTAAATATATATATATATAATATTAGCTTAAAATATCGAAATACTATATCTATATGAATTATAATTTAATAGTACCCATAGACCTTATATGGTATCTGCAAATTAGTACTGAAAAGAAAGGGTCTATATAATCAATCGTATGGTTTTATTAGGTACTACTCTACTCTTCTCTTATTATGTAGTAACGCGGGTAAATATGTAAATAATGGCATCACATACCTCTTTGATATATTCGTCTCCTTCCTATAATAGTTTCCAGCAATTTCTATACTTCTTATGTTGCAAATTTGGATGTCCTTAAAATTCTGTTTTATCAAACAGCTGTATGCTATATATAATATTATCTATATGTATACTTAATATCCTGTCCTAATTTTCGCTATCGGTTACATAAAATATATATAAAATTAATATTAATATAATTATATATATATGTAAAATTTAACCTAATAATTATTTATTAAAAATAAGTAACATCATGTAAAAATTACTATTAATATATAATTATTTAAATTATTATGAGAATATTTCCTACGACGTGATAGAAATTCCAACCTAATGAGGATTTACTTTAGTCCGTTATATAATACTAATGAATAATTAATAATAATAATTACATAATAATTATTAATGAATAATTAATAATAATAATAAATAAATACAAATAAATAATATATTAAATAAATAATAAAGTGACCAGTAAATTCATAACAATATGATAATCCTGAACCGGATAACACGATTAAGCAAACTTGGTACCAGTGAATATACCAGGATATTAGTTGCCAGGTATATACCAGAGAAATTATTCCGCTATTCCCCATATTATAATGAATGGGGTATTATATTTAATTTTTATTATCTATATACCCCTTCCTGTGAGTTATTATATTAACATGATGTAGAATATACTATCATAAGTAAAAATTATCATAATACAAATAGCATATACTAAATACACATTTTTATCTAACAATTATATATATTAAATTAAATAATTTAATTTAATATCAATATTTATAAATTATTAATTATTAAAATAAATTTAAATTAAAATTATATAATTAAATATATTATAAGAATAAGTTGTATAGTAATATATATCCAGCTAATGTTGTCTGATAGATTCACTCATAATCTAATCTGACCTATTCGTGTTGAGTGATAATTAGATATAAGGACGTTATTTTCTATGGTGATTACATAAAATCAGTAAGATGAATAATGCTCGGTATGGTTTCCGATATTTTGTTTAATAACTATCCAAATGTAAAATAATAGCATATAATACAATAACGTAAAGAAGTAATTACCATTAAAAATTCTATAAGCTATTGTCCTTATTAATATACAATGTTAATTAGAAGAATATATTAGCACTCGTATCTTTACAATTAATAGGTGAGAGTATAAATAATCTCTCTAAAAAAAATTCTCAAGGTGGAGGCTCAATACGTATATTGTAATATAATTGATATTAGATAAAATATTTCCTATGACAGTTTCCTTGTGTTTCAGCGTTTTACTTAATCATTATTATTACTATCAAGAGTGGAATAATCATTTTGACATTTGCATAATGAAATATTTTTTTGTATTTAATAATTTACGTTTTAAAAGTAATAAAAATATTTATCGGTTTATCTCGCAAAATCAGTATGAAAGTTCTCCAATACAACCAATACAAGTTTTGTTTAATTGTTTATCTGCCGTAGAATGGACCCTTGTCGTTACAATTTTTCGTATAATTGTTGTCGATAATTTTGTCTATTCTAATCAGACAAATTAACGAATAACAAGACTACTTCAAGAGTTTTAGATGCCTCTATATTTTAGATATGTCTTATGTGAATCATTAAGTAGTTAGGTCGTTTGAAAGCTGTTTTCTAATCATTAAGAAACTGCCAATATTTTAAATTTCAATTCACTCCGTTTAGAGAGGTCAATATTTTAGAGAACATGTAGTTAATTTTTGAAGAAATTATAGAATTTTATCATTCGAGAGTTACTATTTTATTTTTGAAAGTGATTTATTCAATCCATGATGATCTCATGACAGCTAAATTTCTTACTGAGAGTTCTGTAAGTTGGGGGAGATTAGAGTTCGAAAATGAGAGAGAGTGCCCCTGCTGTTAGAAGGCTACGCATCCTTATGTGAGTATATAAGAAAAGAATAGTATGCATTATACATATGTTGATGTTGCCGTATACAAGAAAAATAGTAATGTATGTGATTTTAAACCATGTGTGGAAACCTCTCCAAGTGTGCGATGGGGTATTCTGTTCTCTTTAATTCTTACGAAAACTGCGCAAAATTGAGGATTTGTTGCTTGTTTATAAAAGATGTAAAATAACATAATAGTTGTGGAAAAGTTTATAAATGCAATTAAATTCTAATACTGAAAGTGAAATAAGTAATATTTAAAAAAGGATTCCATCTGTCTATGTAGAAGAAGCTCGAGCATATAAACAATATAAGAGAATTTCAGAACACATATATTGCATCTAGATTATATTAGAAGGCGACATGTCTGGTATATAAGTTCGAGATAAAACTCTGGAGTAACAAGTTGTTACCAAAAAGGATAATTGGGCGGGGAGTGAAAGGCTAGAGAGGCTAGAAATTCACGGAGAAAATACATGAGTGAATTCATTTCATATTTGAAAAAATTATTCCAATTCAGAACATAAATAACAAAAGGCTCTTTGTATAATTGTGGAACCTTTTGAGTGGACACATACTCTCAAATATTATATTGATTTAAAGAGCAGATACGAAATACAGAAAGCATTATATTAAAGAAAACTTAAGTATTTAGATAGCGTTGCTCCTTTGTGATGTGAACAAATTAGAGTGAGAGAGTAGCAACTAAATATTCTGTGTGTGACATACAGACCTAGAGTGTCTTTTAGTTCTATAGATCCTATGCTCAATCGCATAATTGTAATATAATATATACAAGGACTGTGATTTTCTCAATTTGATTTAGGAATAATTCGATATATTAGTAAATGTTTTTGGCTTTAAATTATACAGATCCGTTTTGTGATGATCACCAAATCATAAAATGTATAATATAAGAAATTCTCAACAGTTTTATTAGTATGAAATAAACATTTCCTGAAATTAACCAAAAGATCTCTATCTGAAGAGATCAAGTCAAGGAAATATATAAAATCAGTCAGGGGAATGTGTATACTCAGGTAGAGATGATTAAAAGAAATTCATGCTGAAAGTTCAGGAAAATTTGCATAATTTATCAAAATTGCTTTGTTTGTATAATTTTATTATTTAAAACATCGTGTGGAACCGAATAACTCTTGCATGGTGTGATCAAATGATTACATAATAATGTGGTATATTTCTTTTCCTTACTGAATATTAAAAATTCCTAATAGGGGATAGATGTATAATTGATAAGTGAAATAAAAGGATGGGCGAGGAACGAAATTCCCATAATCTACTTCTATCCTGTTTCTTCTATTTTTTCACATTTACCTACTATTCTTCCTATTCTGTTCGTAGAGGTTGTTCAAAGTTATCTACATTCCGATAATTTAGTAAGAGATATGATTAATAGAAGTATAATAAGAGTGTGGATGTAGTTTTTAGACTGTATGGAACTATTATAAGGGAACATTTCCAGGACTAAATACAAGTAAGGACAATGGTAACCACTAGGATTTCTATGATTGTGTATTTATATCTTTAAATATTATTGCATATCATATTAACATTACGAAGTTGTTTTTTGGGAACCATAATAAAGCTCACCAGACGAATAAAAAATTTCTCGGACTACGGTGTCTCCCAATGAGCACCCTCCCTTCCGAAAAAGGTGGTGGGGATCCCCGAATATGATTACCCCATCTCATTCTGAACTCGTAGCTCGATCGAATGTTAGACATGAGACCATACGATGGGTAATATTTTATTTTAGAATCAGGACACATGTTGTTACGATGAGTCTTTTCATTTAAGACTAAAACAGTCCAGCTTTACTATGCGCATATAGTAATACATAGTGAGAGAATAAGAAGTTCACCTCTCTCGAGAAATTTATAATTATCCCTCCACCCCAATTAGACTCAGTAGGATATATAACAATCTACAATTTTTAAATAACAATATGAAAGTTCCACTTGTTATCAATGTATTGAAGGGAAAAAAAAAGTGGGTGTAAGTATGAACGGTTTTGTTCTTATTTTATGTAATATTAATATATTTATATATTATTATTATTAATATATATATATTTATTATAACTTATATAATTTATAATATATTATATATATATTATATTATTATATCTTATATATCTATATAATAATACTATTATTATGTATTATATAATTAACATATATATATATTATTAATTATTATTATATTAATAATTTATATTATATATTAATATATATATATTATATATATTAATTATATATCAGTAGCGATGTTATTATATTAATCGTGATGTTTTCTATATTTAAAGATTGTTATGTAAACATTATAAAATACTCTGATATTTGAATTTTACATTGTGTATTCTCTTTATATTGATATAAGAGATTTTTTTCTTTTAATGAATGAATCCAAATTTTACAATTTGAGCCTTCATGATGATAAAATATTTATTGTAAAAGCTTATATAAAAAAAATAAGATGCTAGGACTATGCTAACTTAATAATTTGTACAAAATGTACTAATATATTTTTCGATATTTATTAACTATAATATTCATATTTATTAATGAATATGATTTTAATTATAAAAAAATTATGGAATTTTCACTCAATTATAGATGTGTTAATTAATCTTACTAATCATATCTTCTGCTAAGAAAATTATATATTATTATATTATATAGTATTATATTATATATTATATAATTTAATATTATTATATTATATTTTATATGGCATAAGAAATAAAACCTATGAATATAAATATAACAGTTTATTACTTTTTTTATACAATATGAAGATTTTTTTATTTATATTTATTATATATTTCTATATAATAATCTGATAATATTTTATATTTTAATATTATATATATATATATACAGTTATATATATATATTATTAATATATTTTTATGTATATACTATGAATGGATGTAATGTTATATATCTTCGTATCTTATAATATATATGTATATAGTGGTTTTATAGTATCAGTATATATATATATTATTATTGTTTATTAGAATAACAAAGACTGGATTTAAAAATTTCATTAGTCTTCGAAGAAAGTAAAAACAAACTTCTTTTTTATATCTTAAACTAAAGTACATCTCGGGTCATCAGGTCTTAGAAAAGAAATTATCCTTACACGGATTTTTTTTTGAAAAGGAGAATTATAGAGAGATTGGATTGTGATTGATATAAATTTTCAAGATTTTTCTTTTTCACTCTTCTCTTCTGCTCTCTACTCTCTCTCTCTCTCTCTGGTGCTGTAACCACTCTTAGAACAGAGAGAGTGAACGTTTCTATGAATATTTAATATAATGATGGGGAAAAAACTAAATTACGCCCTTACGATAATATCCGAGTGTGTGTGGGGGTGGGTAAATTTACTTCAAATATAAATAAAACTTGTACTCCATACAAGAACTAATCACATCCTTATATGAAGCAATGTGCCTTGTTATTAAGTTTTGCCGAGTTCTCATAACTTCAGTGAAGCCAGTTTCTTATAATAAATATTGTCTTTTACCGCTTTGGAAATTCCGTTGGGATAGTTTGTTATTTTGTTATTTATGTTATTTTTGGGGTAATACAAGTAAAATTATTAAACCTATTATGGTAACATAAACTAATCCGAGTAGCTATATTTTAATATAAAACTAATAACTAATGTGACCATTCAATTTTAAAATATTTAATTTAAAATTTAACATTCTATATTTACTTCTTAACAAACTCTATTGTGTAAAATTTAGATTTAAATTTTTATATGATGTAGAGTTTAGACATGTTCCAGCAAAATTTATATAGAAGCCTTGACATAGCGTAGAATTTAGACATATTTTAGGTAAATGTAGGCGAAAACCCTGATATAATATAGAGTTTAGATATGTTCCAGTAAAATTTATATAGAAGCCTTGAGACAGTGTAGAGTTTAGACATATTTTAGTTAAATGTAGGCGAAAACCTTGATATAATATAGAGTTTAGACATGTTCCAGTAAAGTTTAAATTGAAAATTTTATATGATGTAGAGTTTAGACCTATTCAACTAATATTTGAATGGAATCCTTCGTATGATGTGGTGATTAGACATGTTCCAAATAAATGTAAATGGAAATCTTAATATGATGTAGAGTTAAGATGGAAACCTTGATATGCTGTAGGGTTTAGACCAGATCCTGTAAAA
>JABUQX010123481.1:0-2500 GCA_015478945.1 Trachelipus rathkii | reverse complement strand
TAATACTTACCATATTTTACCCTTTGAATAATACTGTACCATTTTATTAAAATCCCTTGCTAAAAGAAAAAAATACAATAAATATGACTTCCCAATTTATCATAAAATAAAAACATTAAATTTAAATTAATTAATTTAATTCAATTAAACAAATTCTAATTCAAATTAATTCAATTAATCAAATTCTCTCTCACTTCAGTTGATTGTTGATTTAGTATTAGAGATAAAAATCTAACAGAAAAAAACAAACAAAGAAAATAGACAAAAACAGACAAAGTCAAAACGTTTATTTGGAAAAAAGAAACGAAGACCAAGAAGGAGGAGAGGAGATTCTGTGGAAGAAAAACTTCACCCTAAACATAGGTTGAGAAGAAGAAAATAATATTTTGTAAGGGTTAAATTTGCAAGGGAGAGTAGAATAAACTTTTCAAGAGAGAATACTTTAAAACAATTAATTAAGAATTTAGCAAATAATGACATTTAACAATCATGGGATAATTACTTGTATTTTACCTAATAAATCAATAAAATAAAATTTCTAAAATAATATATATATCTCCAAAATAAGAAATCAAAGAGGGAGGAGGGGACCTATCTTGTGTACTAATTCTTTTAATACTTTAGGACCAAGTTGGGATCTTCTATCGAAGTTAGGAAGACGCTAACAAGAATTTTTCCTTTGATATCACAATCCAACATCCAAAAACTAGAGGTTGTTCAAAACAAAGCTCTTAGAATAATAACAGGCTGCCTCCCTTCAACACCCATCCATCACTTATAAACCGAAACAAAAATTCAACCTATAGAGACCCATCTTGACATGATAGGCTGTCAATTATACAGCAAATCACTTTCAACAGACCAACCCCCTGCACCAAGAAGGAAAAAAGTTACACTGCCATACATTCTAATAACTTCGCGAAGCGTCGTTTTGCAGTCAATTTACGGAAATTAAAAGATTGCAACAATAAATTAGTGTTTTTATATAAAAATTCATTATAATTAAAAGAATGGTGCCCAAATGATGGTAACTAGATCTATGTATTCACGTCATAAAAACGACAATAAAGAGAGAGAGAGCGAGAGACAGACAGAAGAGAGAGAAGAGAGAGGGAGGAGAGGAGAGGAAAAAGAAGAGAGACGAGAAGAGAGAGAGAGAGAAGAAGAGAGAGAGAATAGAGAGCTAGAGAGAGAGACGAGGAGAGAGAGAGACGAAGGAGAGAGAGAGAGAGAGAGAGGAGAAGAGGAGAGAAGGAGATGCGATTTTGATAAAAGGAGAAATAAGAATAGTGAGAGAGAGAGAGAGAGAGTGGAGAGAGAGATGAGAGAGAACGATAACAGTAATAGAGTGGGGGGGAGGGTAAATGGAGTGAGAGAGAAATGGATCCATTTATTCCCGTGAAAGAAGATGAGGAAGATAGAGACGAGAGAGATAAGAGAGAAGGAGAAGAGAAATGGTGAAGAGAGAAATGGTGAGAGAGAGAGAGAGAGAGATAGTAAGAGAGAGAGAGATATGAGAGAGAGAGAGAGTGAGAGAGAGAGAGAGAAAGGAAAGGTCTAATTAAAATTTTAAAACTCCAGAATTTTTGAAAGTAAAGATAATTTTCCAATTTTTTCTTTCGGGGGGTGCGGAGGAGAAACTAAATCTGAGAAAGAAATTAGAGATATGCGATTTCGTCGAATATAATTTTTGGTTTTATTAATCTTCTTCACTCCTTATTAGCCCCGATTGTTCGCTTTCATTAAGAGGTCATAAGAATTAGCTGATAATAACTGAGATATAAAGAACTCGTTTTCGTGAAAATAAACTTTAATGAGTTTGAATATATTAAGTAAGATCTTTAAAAACTTTATTAAAATAAAGAGCTCAAAAAAAATTTAGTGAAATTTAGTGATATTTTGTAAAAAAATTTTACTGAAGATTAACGATTTAGTAGAGATTTAGTGAATATTTTATAGCGAAAGTTTAGTTGCAGTTTAGCAAAATTTACCTTATCTATAAGTTGGTGCACCTTTTAAAAAACCCTTTCTTCTCCGAGAAGAAGAATAACATATAAAAGTTGTTAACAACGTTGCGCAAGTTTTTAAACATGAATCTACAGATGAATCTGGTAGAGATAGATTAGTTTTCTGGTTACTTCTTTCATGCAAATTATGATTGGTAAAGTTTTTTTACGTGAAATTAAATCTAAAATATTAATCATTTTCAATATGATTTATTTCTTTTTTATCAATTTATTTGTAAATTCTTTTATATGCATTATTTTATATTATATATAATATACTATATATCTTAATAATTATATAATAGTACGTAATAATATATATATTTATATAATATATAATATTACAGAGTTGGGATATGGAGACTGCAATATAGTATAGTATATAAAGCTATATATATAACATATATGTAGTATATATATAACTGAATAATATAGTATATTATATATATTATCAATTTCATTATATGTATATCTATAGATATATGTATTTATTA
>JABUQX010123480.1:5000-17761 GCA_015478945.1 Trachelipus rathkii | reverse complement strand
AAAAAAAAAGAAAGAAGAAAAAAAAAAAATATAAAAAAAAAAAAAAAACAAAAAAAAAATAATGAAAAGAGAAGCACCAACACGGAAATAAAAAAACATACACAAAAAGATCATAGAGATATTTTCAGCATTTAAAAAAGAAAAAAAAAGAAAAAAAATAATAAAAAAAGAAAAAAGAAAGTGTAAAACGCAAAAATCTAAATAAAAAGAATAAGAGTTTTGCTCTTCTAATTTTAATAAGTAGGCAAAAAGTTAGAACAATTTGGAGAGTTATATATAAAAGGAGTTAAAAAGAAAACATGAAGCTAGGAATTAAAAAAAGGGAAAAAGAAATAAAAAAAAAAGAAAGTGAAGAGGGTACAATTATGCATATAAAAAAAAAATAACAAAATAACAAAGAAAAAATAAAAAAGATAGCATACCATAAAACTGAAACAAAAAAAAAAACATTAAAGAAAAGTAAGACAATGAAAATAGAGACCAAATGATAAAAGTGTCAAAAACAAACGTAAAAAAAAAAAACGTGAACAATAATAGAGGAAGAAAATTAAAATCAAAAAAAAAAAAAAAAAAAAAAGAAAACAGAAAAAAAGAAAAAATAAAAAAATAAAAAAAAATTTAAAAAATTAAAATATTGATCCAACCTTAGAATAGAGAAAAAAGAAAAGCAAGAAAAACAAAAGAAATTAAGCAAACAGAAAGTTTTCTTCTTAATGTAAGAAGAAAAAAAAAAACAAATGAATGAAAAAAAAATATAAAAAATTGAACAAAAAAAATCTCAACTATTATAAAACAAGGATAACAAACACAAAAAAAAAAAACAACAAAAAAAAAAAAAACTTGAAATAAAAAAAAAAAAAAAACAAATGAAAAAAAAAAAAAAAAAAAAAAAAAATTAAATTTATAAATAAAATGAAAAAAAAAAAAATAATAGTAAATAAAAAAAATAAAAAAAAAATAAAAAAAAAAAAAAAAAAAAAAAAAAAAAAAAAAAAAAATAAAGAAATATAAAAATAACATAAAAAAAAAAAAAGACAAAAATTGAAAAATAAACAAAAATAAAATAACAAATAAAATAAAAATAAAAAAAATTAACTAGCTAACAAACAAAAAAATAACAAAAAAAAAAAACAATAAAAAAACGAGCGAAAAAAACCAAAAACACCAGTAAATAAATGAGAGATAAAAAATAACAAAAAAACCACAACCAAAAAAATATATTAAAAAACAAGAAAAAACGAAAAGAAAAGCTACCCGAGAAGTAACAAAACGACACAAACAACAAAAAAAAAAGTAAAAAAAGTGAAAAGTGAAACCGAACGCAATAATAAAAAAAAATCAAGAAAAAAAAATCAAACTAAAAATAGAAAATAACGAAAAAAAAAAAAAAATAAATGAATAAAACAATAAAAAAAATAAGAAGTAAAGATAAAAAAAAAAAAAAAAAAAAAAAAAAAAAATATAATAAAAAAAAAAAGAATAAACATTCGAAATAAAAAAGAAAAGTAAACAAATGGTCGCGAAAAAAAGTAGAAAGAACAAAAAACACAAAAAATACAGAAAAAAAAAATACGTATCATTTATATATTTTAAAAAAGAAAAAGAAAATTCGTGGTCTTGTGAAAAATAAAAAAAAAAAAAAAAAAAAAAATAAAAGAAAAAAAAAAAAAAAAAAATAAAAAAAAAAAACTAAAAAAAAATAAATGACACAAAAATTAAGAACAAAGAATAAAAAATAATGAGGAATAAGCTAAAAATAGTGTTATGATTAAAAACAATATTAAGAAATAAACAAAAAAGAATTCAAACTCCTCACCCCCCCAGTTACCTCAACTCAAACCTACTCAAAACAACTCCTCAAGATACGGGAAAGAATATTACGTTCCCATAAGTCACTTTTAAACTTTTTTTTTTTTAAAAAAACCCTTCTCTCGTTCTTCTTTCTTAGGGTCTTTTTTCTTTTGTTTAATTGTGCATGAATGCTATTTACCCGTTAACCAATGAGAGATAAAAAAGGAAGAAGAGGGAAGGTGGAAAGGAAAAAAAATAAGGAAAAAATAAAAAAAATATAAGGTAAAGGGTAAAATGTTATCTCAAATATAAGTTAATGATTATATTGTCTAAATGAGTTTTTCCAGAAACTACAGAACGTTTTTTTTTTTTTTTTCTGTATATTTTTGTTATTTTTTTTTTTTTGTTTTCATGACTGTGCTCGAACTCCCCTTTCCTTTTTTATCTATTATTCTCTGCTTGAGTACTTCTGATATAATACATTTTATTAATAATATTAAATTAATTCTTGATCGAATCGGGGTTTATCTATCCTCTTTTTTCCCCCCCTTCGGCTCGTTTTCGGTTTGGATTTTTGGGAAAATGTGAATCATGTTGAATAAGTGGAAAAAACAATCCCATAAAACACCGTGAAAAAAAAAATATATGTTTTATGACACAAAAAAAAATCGTCTTGTCCATTGGCACGCTCTTTTTAGTATTAGTTTTAGACCTATCCTCCGGAAAAGTCTTCGAGATTTAGATTATTTTTATATGATCGATTGTATTGTATGTCTTGACAAAATAACACGCAATTTTTAAAATTAAATAAACATATTAATTAAATTATATATTCATACACCATTTTTAAATGGCTTGTTCATTTCCCTACCTTAAACTTTTTTCCTTCCTATGGTAATTAAAGAAATAAAATTTTAATTCTATCTTCACTTTTTCGCTTCCTCTTACTGTTCACCGTCTGCCTCTGTGACCTTTTCTCTCTGGTGGACTTCTTCTCTCTTTCCCGTAATTAATTTGCCTTACAGCCGACCGATATCTTTATTTTAGCAAGAAAGTTTAGTTGATAGACAGATAGGAAACGCCCCACCGTTCATTCCTTTTTTTAAATCAAAATTAAAAATCCAGCTGGTGTTTCCTAAGGTTGTCTGATCCCACCCCTTAACTCTTATTTTTTCTTTCTATTTAACTTTTCAAATGATTTATAATGACTCAATCCCTCAAAATTAATTCTCCATCCCTATTCACTCATATGCCCGATTGATTTTCCACCCTTCATGTACTCATTTCAATTTTTTAATAAGATCGTCCAACCCCAACAGGCAAAGTTTGAGTTTTCACCCTAGGGGGGGAATGCGGCCGCCTTCGGAGAGAGCAGAAACTAATAAAATCTCATCCGTTTTCTCTCCTCTTCTCCCTGGAGAGAGCTAGAAATTAAAATTAAAGGGAAATTACTAACTGGTGGTAGGGGGGGTTGGTATGGCCAGAGGCACTGAAGAACCGAATATGGTTTGTTGTTTTTCAATCACTTTCCCCTCAAAAAAACCTCAATTTTTTCTTTTTTTCATCTTTTCTACTTTCTACATAATCTATCGGGGAAAAGCACACTTAACTCAAACCTTTTCGTCTTCTTGGATCTTTTTTAAAAAAAAAATTTTTTTAATATAAAAAAAATTCTGGTGCCGGAAGCGTGGATTCTTTTACTCGTGACCCTTTTACACTTGGGCAAAGGACATTAATTTTAATAAATTCCTGTGCTTTGCCTCTATAACAAATCTGTGTTTCGTGTAAGAGTCATGGGTCAAGCCCATTTTTTTGGGCGTGATGTTCTGAGTGCTTCCTTCGGGTAAAATATCTCATGTCACCCCACGTCTGTGCTTTGCTCTTTTGTTTTTTAGATAGGGGTGTGAGGTTGTTCGTCGCGCGCCCTGTACTCATATGCGGGACATAAATATAAAATTAATATTGCCCTCTTCACAGATGCTGTGTGGCGCTTACCACCACACAGCTCTTCTTTTGCAAAATGGTTGTTGGGAAGGTTTCTGAGAGCGATTTTCTTCGGTGTTCTCCCTTTATCAACCCTTTCTACTGTCTCTCTATCTCTCATCAGTTCTCTTCTTTTCGTGTATGTTCTTAATTGGTATATGATCATTGTCCTATATTATGCTAACTCTGTTTACTTTGTTTTTATTGGTTGTAGGTTTTCTTGTTGTTAATAATTGTTATTGTTTATGTTATTTCTATTTTTGTTTATTCGTGTCTTAAGCTCATCCTTATTGTCTATCTGCTCTTATTGTATATAGTTTATCTGGTTATTGAGTTGTTCGTTATTGTGTTATTGCAACTCTTCCCATTGAAGACTGCACTCTCTTGATAGCGGTACCGGCCGATTTCATTGGAAGAGGGGCACCGTTGCGACACACAACCTTTGTTTTTAAAATGAAAAATCATCCTTCTCCTTGTCCAATAATCTCTTGACCCCAAGAACCTCAAGCTTAACTGCCCTCTGTTAGGTGCTCACATAATCTTATAGATTGTGTTCCTTCACTGGTAAAAAGAAATAGAACCACTCCTTTTAATTAAATTTTCTCAGCGCTTTTACTTTGAAACAATTGAACACTTTTCGAATTAACACGAAGGGCTATCTAGTTAGTAGGGAACGTTTGTTGGTCGTCGTAGAACCTGGATTTACGGGAATTATCGGCAATTGTGTTTCCCCACACCTACAGCCGCACAGACCGCGTTCGAGCCCACACCACACCACTCTGCACTGCATTGATGCATCAGTCAACCTTATGTCAAACTATTAAACGTGAATATTTTTAAAACATATTTTTTTTAAGACATAAGATTAGATCCACTACAAATTTATTCTATTATAATGCATGAGTACACTTGCTTACTGAAAGTTTATTTTATTATTTTTATTTAATTTACTTAAAACAAATTTCGGAATTTTTCAAGCTCAAGGGGAAGAAGATTCCAATATTCGGGTTCAGCGCCCTTTAATGCCTCCCATTCAAATTTTTCAGACGCCCCCCCCCCCCTAAAAAAAGATGAAACATTTTTAATTAATATTAAATACTTGTATTAATAAAAAAAAAGAAATTTCGAAGCGGACAAGTGGGAGGGAAAAAATAAGTCATAATAAAAAAGAAGGAGGGAAAAAAAAAATTAAATGAAAAATATAAGGGTAAAAAAAAAATTATAAAAAAAATTTAAATAAAATACATTTAAAAAAGAAAAATTATGAAAAATGAAAAAAAAAAAAAATTTTTTCAGCCTGAACCTGGTTTAAAAAACACTATAAAAAAAATAATAAATTTAGTAAACAACCATAAACTGATAGGGATGGAGAGATTTCTTAACCTCTCTAAAAACGATTCTAACAATCAGACCGTTTTTTAGAAAGGTGGTCGTTTCCGGTGTCTCTCTATTTAGTCTCGTCTTATCTTTGTAGTTCATTCTTGCTAACAATAAAATCGTGTAACTTATTTTCAAATATACTCAAATGGTTTATTTTGTACAATGAGTTTGGTATAATAGTCTAAAATTAATGAAAGAAAAAAAAATCTAATAAATGGTAATTTTTTTTTTCTCTCGAAAACCTTGTGCGGCCCTCTTATTAATACTTGGATATCTGTATTTGATGAAATCTGTCTTTGTGTCTACAAAATATTGTCAAAAGTATGAATTTTTTAGCCATAGTCAATTTTCGTCTAAATCTCTTTGTGAATGAAATGCCCAGCTTTTTTTTTTCTTCTTCTTTTTTTTATTTGTTTTTTACAAATGTAAGAATTTGGTTACCAAAAAAAAGAAAAAAATTTGCGCGCAAGTTTCCCCTTGGAACAATTGATGCCAATTGCTGATCGTTTTAATCTGTTAAAAAATTATCAAATTTGCAAATTTAGGCATTGAAAGCAACTTCAGTCTTCTCCCAAGTCACAACAGGCTCTTTCAACCCACTCCCCTTGATATCAATTCGTATGTGTGTTCTTAAATTGAATCATTTTATGCAAAATCAAGTCAAATAAAAAAATCTCCTTACAGCTAAACTTGATAAACACACAGCTACAAGGTGAGGAGGAGGAAATTTACCCATTTAGATCACACACACGTGCCCTGCTTTCTTAACACCAAAATTATCTTGATATCCTCCGACCACCATTTTTCAACAAAAAGAATTAAAAAACAATAAATCGTTGACGCAACATTGCTCTTTAAAAATTTTTATACTTTTTTCAAATTCAGATGAATCTTACAAAATCTTTTATATATATAAATTTTACCTTCAGGTCGTAACTCAAGGCGTATCTGAAAACGAGCGGCGTCCAGCTTTTGGAATAGAAGCTTTGAAGTTTTTTTTTTTTAACTGATTTCAGAAGACTTTTTTGTAAAATTCGTTATTTATTTATCATTTTTTAACATACAAATATTTGGCTGATTTTTAAGATTTCCTCATAGACCTCCATGTCATTTTTTAATCTACAGAAAAAAAAAACGAGCCGTCCATTTGCTAAAAGTAACTTACTAGCAGTAAATGATATATTATATTATATATATATATATCATTATAATATATATATGATATATATATATATTATATATAATATTATAAATATATAAATTATTATATATATATAATATAATTATAGTAATATATATAATAATAGTTGATATATATATTTAATAATATATATATATATATAATCTATATAATAACATACAAATCCCATGATTAAAAAAACAATTAATATAAAAATACAGTTTTTATTTTCTATTTAAATATATAATATATATATTATATATAATAGTATATATAGTATAATATATATGTGATATATAGTATATGATCTATATATATATAGTTATATATTATATATTAATATAATTTTTTTTTTAAATGTATATAGTATCAATACTATAATATCCAATTATATATATATATATATATATATTTATATATTAATATATATTATAATGTGGTATATAATATATAATATAATATATATATATATAATATATATATAAATATATATATATATATGAGTATATATACATATTATAAATATAATATATTTATATATAGATAATATATATATATATATTATATATAATATTAATATATATATATTATATAGTATATATATATATATATTTAAGTTAGTATATTATATATATATATATATATAATATAGATATATGAATACTATATATATAATTATATAATATATATATAGTATATTATATTAATAATATAATATAATTTAATATTAATATAATATATATCTGTTTAATATTCATGTTTCAAGTAAATTATCAACAAAAGGTTTTTAATTTTAATCGCGTCACTTAACAAAATGTCACGGGGAAAACAGCTTTAATCTGTCAAATATAAAAATAGTAATAATAAAAAGAAACCTTTTTTTTAAAAAGAGAAGAGGAGAAAGCATAGAAACTAGAGGATAGAGAAACACTAGGGTGGGGGGAGGCTGGGGGGAAAACGCGTCGGAAATTCGACGGATTTTTTGGCAAGTATGCTCAGAGAGTGGATACATGTGGGAGTACTGCGCTTAGCCTCTGTGTATACGTTGTGGTCGAACAAATGAAAATAAATGGAATATTTTGTTAAAGTGTCAAACAACAGAAAAGAATAAAGAAACAAAAAAAAACAAAAATATAGGAAATTAAATATGAATAAAAAGAACAAAAAAGAACAAAAAAAAAAATAGAAAATAAAAAAAAAAAAAAAAAAAAAGAACAGAATTCTAAAGACGAAAAAAGAAATAAGAAAATAATCAAAAAAAATAAAACCAAAAAAAAAAAAAAAAAAAAAAAAAAAAATAAAAAAAAAACAAACAAAAAAAATAAATACAAAGTAAAAAGAAAAAAAAAAACCCAAAAAAAAACAAAAAGAAACAACAGACCACGAGGCTTGTGGAAAATAAAGAATAGAAACAACACCTGACAGAAATGCAAAACAGATTTTTAATACCAATTTAAATGTAAACAGAATAATAAATCTGAGCGCTATATCTTCCATAAAAATACATGGAACGTAGAAAACAAAACCGAACAAGAAGGAAAGAGACTAGAGAAGGAGGGTAAAAATAAAGACTAATAAAATGTAGGAGCCAAAACAATAAACCAAAAAAAAAAGCCACAAAGAAAGGTACAAAAACAAAAATAACTGTCGTGGAGAAGTATATAACAAATTAACTCCAACATAAAAATAAAATAAATGAAAGCAACATAAAAGCCTTAAATAAACCCGAAACTTCCAAAAAATAAAAAAAAAAAAATATAAAAAAATAAAAATACTGTAAAAATACAAACAATAAAAGGAAAAAAAAAAAAAGAAAATAATAAGGTGTCTACAAGTTGTGTAAGAAAAGGAAAAAACAAAAACGAACTAAAAAAAAAAAATAAATAGTCTAATGTGAAATAAAATGACCAACCATAAAACATATGCAATTTATTAGATCAAGATAATGAATTTTCAAGCTCACCTCCCCACCTTTTTTATGTTGGCAGCCCTGTAGCGTCTTGTGTAATATTCAAAGGGTTAAAAACAAAGTGATCGTGACCTATAGTCTAATCGACGAAAAATCAAGATTATAAAAATTAGATTCTGTGTCCCAAAACAACATTATTTAGGACAAAGGAAATACCATAATTATCATATATCATTGATATAATATATTATTTTCCCTAAATACCCATACCCCTATCCGAATAAATTCAATTTACAAATATAAAGATATATATATTAAAAAATAATAAATAAAGGAGATATATAAGAGAGAGATCGAACCTGGGCTACTGACTAACTTACTCACATACCTGACTTATCGGCAATCGTTCTGAGTGCTACCTTTAAGCTCTATTATCCTTTAACAGAATCTTACTTACTTACTACTTACTAACTTCTCTACCTTTATAAACCCGTACATACCCATTCATTTGGTAACTAATATAAATGTCTAACTGTGAATTTTATATTAATAATAAATAATTACATTATAATAATATAAATTAAATAATATAAAAAAAAATAAAAAATTAATAACTAGATATTTATTAATAGCTGATAAGGATGTATTATATTTGATTAATAAATAATTAATATAATGAAGATCATAAATTAATAATATCACTAATAACTCAATAAATAATAATAATAATAATAATAACGGCAATAATAATAAATTAATACACAATAAAAAAACTACTTTATAATAAAAGAAATCTACAATAAATAAATAATAATAATACGAAAATATTAAACTATCAACGTCCTATAGTCGTTGGCAAAACTAAAATAATAATTTTTCAATACAAATAAAAAATTAATATCAAGAGTGGCATAAATTGAAATCAATTAGAATTTAAAATAATATGAGATTTGTTTATCAATAACTGTGGTATTAATATAATTTTATCAATAATTAATGACTAAATTATACGTCTTTGAGATTTAATAAATTAATTAATAAATATTAAGTATAAAAGAATTATAATTTAATAATAATGTAAATAATAATAATAATAATTATAATAATAAAGAAAAAACACTTGGTCATTAATTTTGAGCCATAGCAAAACATAATCATTTTTCCTTATATTCACAAAAATAAACTTTAAAAAATAATAAGAAAAAAAAAATCTTAATTAAAAGTAATAATAAAATAAATAATTATATACTCTTTAGCTTTAATTATTGAGTTTATTAAAAAGATTAATATCAAAAAAATTAATTAATAAACATAAATAATAATTAAATCAGTGAGAAAAATATATGATATGACTTATATTAAAAATGAATAAAATAATTAAATAATTATATATGAATATTAAGAATATAACAATCATAATTAATAATAATAATATAATAATAATAATAAGTGAATTAATAAATAATTATAATTTTAATAGTTAGGTTTTCAATTAATCTTTTTTTTTATCTATACAAATTTTCGTCCAGTCATCTCTTCTTGATACGGGATTATTCTGGAGATTGTTGTTCAGAAAAATAAAACAGATGAAATTTTAAGTTTTACTAGATTGATAGTTGATATTCGCTGTCTAATAGCACAAAATAATAACAGTATTGACATACGATAGAATCGAATGCATCTATTGGCAAAATAAAAAGATAGATCTTATATAAAAAAAACTCAAAAAGATCGATTATACCAACAGTAGACAAAATTAACGATTAAAATGGTATTAGGGAATTTATTCTTTTTACTCCATTTGTCTTGACAATCGAAACAACATTTTTTCTGCAACTGCGAGCCATTTGAGTTGACATTTAGACGCATAGCATCCCACGCGGTGTTTCATGTTTATATTTCATTCTGAACAATTCTACCTCTACGATACATGACCCCTCCTATCTTATACAACATCTTCCGGGCAACAATACTCACATAAAGTTTGATATTAACATTACTTCTATTCCTTCTTCAGCAATACAAAGAAACTCGTATTCCTTTCTTTTTTCTAATTCACTCGCTCGTTGCTTCATAACACGGAGAACTCGCTTTTATTTTTGAACAATTTTGTATACTACACAATAAATATATATTATTCAAAAAATGCAGCAATCTGCCGGAAAAATATCTTCGGTCCATTTTATCATTTAATAATGTGTAGAACTACCCTACAAATTTCTCGTACCCAGGGCCACAAAATTTTTTATAATCTCCCCATGCACTGAGCCAGTGCTCTAGGCGCATTTGTTGATGATGATTATGTATTAAATGATATTTATTCATTTTTAGTAATATTGATTATTATTATTATTTATTCACTTTACTTTTTCCTTAACGTAATATATATTTATTTTAATATCCATTAGTCGTCAACAGTATCGTTTATCAACGAGGTATAGTGCTCCTTAAATAATAGTTTAGTAGTTTTCGAACAAGTTTAGTGGCTAAGTATAGCCATTAGTTCTATAGGTCTTTAAGTAATTACAAAGTTATTACACCTTATTATTATTACTTCTGCAATATTTTATTTTTTCATTTTATATAGCATTAAATAATAATAAAATCATGAACTAGATAGTACGATCTCTTATTATATAAACTTATATTATATAATATATACTATTAACTAGATCTCTGATATAGGATTTATTTATATAGACATTTATAGATTTTAAGAATATCTATATTAATATGTGCAGATTCACTATGACCAATAAAGGTTTTAGTAATAAATACACACTATAATATATAATAATATATTATTATTTTATGGGTATACTTATAATTTTAAATATATATAATTTTTACATATTAACCATTCTCCAACTCAAAATTTATACAAATTAATTAAAATAACTTCACAATCACCTCTTACAAGAATATTGAATTAATGAATTGTCAGTAATGGTTGAAATAGAAATAATATTAAGAAAGAAAAATTACTACATTAATTATCAACTTGTAAAACTGCTAGGAATAATATAAAATAATTATTTATTATTAACTTTATGACTATATATATATATAAAGTTATTAACTAACTTCACACACACAAAAATTCAGTTACAAAATAAAAGTAAAAAAAAAAAAAAAAATAAATTATATTTGTAAAAAAAAAAAAGTATTTTAACATAATTTTTGACAAGATAAAAAAATATAAATTAAACTAATTTACATTGGTTTTTTTTTGGTTTGGTTTTCTTAATAGAGGCACCTGTAAGAAAATACATTTGTAAAATAAAGAAAAACCCAAAAAAAAAAACAAAAAATTACCTTTTTCTAATAGAAAATTTGGGTTCAAAAAAAAAATAGAAAAAAAAAAAAATGTCTCCTGCTCCTCTGCTTTATCAAATTTTCGAAATTAATTATGTACTAGTAGACGTTGTCGATGGATGTATTTGATTTGACGGAACCTGGAAAATAATTCCTCTTTCATGACTTTAATTAACAATACAAAAGTTTAGATTGTGATAGTGTTATATGGCCAATATGATTATATATATATTATATATATATATCTATATAATATATATGATAAGATATATAATATATATATATATATATATATTATATATAATGTTATATATATATATATATATATATATATAATATATTATATATATATATATATATGACGTGTGTAGTGTCGTTCCGTGTGTGTTAGTGTGTAGTGTGTTTGAGTGGTTGGGTATACCTATGTAGGGTATTCCTTTTTTAATAAAAATAAGTAGTAAATAATTGGCTCGAATGAAATTAAGAGATGAGATGACGGATTAGTGTTATAGGTTAGGGAGAAGATAAAGAGAGACGAGATATGAGTAGACTACCGTAAGGAGAGAGTAGGGCTTAGGCAGAGATATAGTAAAGAGAGGATAAGAAAAGGATAATACGAATGCTAAGAGAGAGAGAGAGAGAGAGAGAGAGAGAGAGAGAGAAGAAACGAAATAAAGAAAGTCGATACAGAGAAACAGAGACAAATAAGGCAAATCCCAAGTTGAATATTTAAATCTGGAAGACTAGGACGCAATTTGATTATTTTATCGACATCTTTGTCCTATCAGAGGGGAAATGTTTACCTCTTTGGTGCTTTAAGCCGTCATTTCAATCCTTTTTATGGCTTACATTCAACTAATTTATGAGTCCATTTTCCTATCTTTATAATCTTGATGTTTTAGTTTTTTTGTGAAAAGGATATAAGATTGTTATTAATTGCCCAGTAATGGTAATTTGTTACAGGTTATTTGATATCTTTTTATTTATCTTATATCTTTGTGGTTTAATATCTTAATTAAAGTTATGAAATTGTATATTAGTATATACAAATACTATATTGGAATTAGTATTTAAATATTAGTATAAATAGTATATTAGTTAATCAGATTTTAAATTAAATGAAAAGGAGAAAGAGAGAAAAGGCGTAAACATTAGCAAAGAAATAATAATAATAATAATAATAATAATAATAATAATAATAAT
>JABUQX010123479.1:2500-22500 GCA_015478945.1 Trachelipus rathkii | reverse complement strand
TAAAACCCTTAATTTTAAAATATTAGGTAAAGAATAAACTAAATCACTTCTCAACCCTATACTCAATTATTAATATTAAATTTGACGTATATCAACGTGAGTAAAATTGGAGTATAATTTGTTAACTAAAGCGTTATCCAAGTGTGATAAAATTCATAAATTAAAATAAAAATCAAAATTATGAGAAAAATAATATTTTCCAAAAATAAATTTATTTTTTTGTCGAAAATATTTTTCGGAATTTGCATACATTATAGATCCTATATTAAATTACTTTTAAAATAAGATTCAACAATAATAACTAAAACGTAAATATAATCGATACTAAACGTATCTTAGATATACTGAAACAAATATCAGAATCTTATTAAAAAACATAACTTTTAGTATATTGTCGAATAAAATATAGTTGACGGATAGAACTTTTGCTCAAAAACTCGAATAAAAACTTACGAATTTTTACATAAGGGAACGCTTAATTACATTCGTGTAAGTCAGTGTAAAGTATTAAAATCTCAAACAGAATTGAAAAAAAAATTATTTTAATTTATTTATTTTGGTTAGTTAATTTCTATCTTGATTGTTAACAGTAACTTTCAAATGAAAAATTTAAAAAAAATATCAAATTAATAATAATTTAAACACTTTGAAATAATCAAGCGATAAAGTGACTATTTTTTAGTTTTTAATAAAATAAATATTCAATTTAATAAAAAAAAAATAGTTGCCTTTTACGAATCATAGATTTCTGTAAGTTTTCGAGATAAAAATAAAAAATATAATAATAAACATAGCCCCTAAAAAAAAAATAACATAATATAAAAAATTTTATTATTGCCATTTACAGTATAAAATCAAATTATCTTACGCCAGATTCGTAATCGAAATATGGTTATTAGTTTTCTTTTAGATAGTACTAATCGTCAGTAATTCCGAAGGAAAAATAAATAATATAAAAATATCCAAAAACATAAAATATTAATAAAAATAAATTTTTATTAATGTTCATTTTTCAAAGAACCAACGATTGTTACGCTGATTCGTAACGAACTAATGATTATTAGTTTTTTCATTGTAGTCATATAATATCAGTAGTTATTTTTGAAGATAAAAAAAAATAAAAATTAGTGGCTCTAATAATAATATCAAAAAATAAATTTTATTTGCCATATTTATAAGAACTACATTTTTATCTTACGCTGATTTACTCATATATATATATATATATATATTATTATAATTAATATATATATATATATATATATATATATATATATACTATATTATATATATATATATACTATATATATAAATTATATTATTATATATATATATATATAAATAATATAATATATATAATATATTATATAATATATATATTAATATATATATATATATATATATATATATATATATATATCATTATATATATAAATTATATATATAATATATATATCTATTATTAAATAATATATAGTATAATATATTATATTATATATAATATATATATTATAATATATTTATATATTATATATTATATATATATATATATATATATAAATAATATATATATATATTATAAATATATATTATATATATTATATATATTATATATATATAATATATATAATATTATAATATTATAATATTATTATATATATATATATATATATATATATTATATATATCATAAATATATATATATAATATACATATATATATATATATATATTATATATATATATATATAATATAATATATATATATATATATATAATATATATATAATATCCAACCATTCAGGTTCCCCCAACACTATCAATCTGAAGCTCCTAATCACCCCATCCAAAACAACATTCATTCCAGGATTATGCCCAAAAAATCGTACTCTCCTTCAACGTTTATCTGCATCGTCTATAGTTAGTTTTTCTATGATGGTAGGCTAATCGTATAGCCTTTTTCTCACTATCACAGACAACAAAATATATAACCCTTGACCCTTTTATCAACTATAAAATATATATAGCCAATACAATAAGAAAATTACCTCGACCAAACAAATCAAAAGTATCCATTCCTTTTAGCCCTTCATGTTCACCGCACAGGTACCAATCTATCTTCATCACGCTGAAATATATCACGAAATACTCGCTTCTATAGTCCTCTTCTTTCGATTTATGCTACTCCCGAGTACGAAATTCTTCAAAAGACCGGTGTGTCCAAAATCACCAAACCACAAATAAACATCCCTACCAATCCCACATACCATATATTCCCTTTCTACCTAATATATATAAATGTTTCATTCCTGCCGACGTGTAATTCAAACCGCAAACATTTAGCCCTTTTTTACTCTTATAACCCGTTAATGATTCCCAATCGCACATTGTTATTCAGTAAATCCTCTCTTCCCTCTTTCGTTACTCCCCTATCGTCAGATAAAATCATTTTGAAATTCCCGTCAAAAACAAATTCAAAATAAATAGTTAGCACCCCAAACAAATCCAAAATATTACATAACAATTTAATTTTCTCGTCGCAGTGTAATAATCAGGGTAACAATTTTATCATTAGAGCCCGCCTGGGATTTTCTCCGGACCGAGAATTCCACGACCCCTCTTGTCCTCGAAGGACATTAGTGCCTTATTCTTTGGCTGATTATCCGCCTTGGTCCTTATCGAATTTTAGAGGATGGTTATTGTTAGGCGAAGAAACCACAAACCCTAATAACCAGTCTACTATTAATGGCCAGCATAAACCCACATAACGGTCCCGCCAAAGTAACATTTTCGATATTTGCTATGTTTGGAAATTTGTGGTGATACAACCCTCATCTCCACCTCCTACAGGTGTGATTCTCAACGTAGATGGTTATTAGGTTTAGTCTATTTGGATGGTCCTGGTAAAAGGTGTTATCTGGAAGAGGTGGTGGTATCCTATCGTAGCTTTCTGAGCCATAAAAAGAGGTATATTGAATGATATTAAGCCCCCCTAAAAATAGAATATGCGTAGAGAATTAAAATGTGTTGTCTTAGTAATTGTTGCTCTTGCCATGGATGTGGAGATTACAGTGAGTGTGTTTCTTAACGAAGCTTGAATGAACCTTCACAGAAAAATGAGTATTAAGTGTAGCTGTGTTCTATCGCAATATTAACAATAAATCAAGTTAAAGGTATAATTCGGGCCTCGAGGTGATAGGTAGCCTTATCGTCCTCATAGAACCCTAAACTATTGATCGCGTCATATTAGTGACGCCCCCCATTATTATCGATTGAACGACAAGATTAAATATTTAAAGTCGAATGAACGTCTAAAGTGCTTAAAAATTCCGAAAAAAAAGAAAAGTATTGAAAAATATAGAAAATTAATATATAATATATTTCGAGGGTATATTTTCTGAATAATTTTCTTTGTGATTTTTTTAGATTTTTACACTTAGACCTTTGACTTAAAACCACAGTCTTACGTACTTTTCCCTTGAAACGTCACTATATCGAGTTTAAGCGTATGTAAAGTTTATATAATATTTACATCTAAATAATAAGTTTAAGGGTGACATTAAATTCCGGAAAGCAGTGATCCTTCATGAACACTGCTTATTCCGCGCTATATAATTTTCCAGCTCAATGGACTAATCCGAGCACTATATATTGTAGTTTCATTAACAAACTAAATACGATAACGCATACGGCAGAGATATTAAGTATCGCCAGGTGTAAATCCTAAAGTATTGCAATAACATCTCCGTAATAAATTTAACCCACTACGATCAGTCACTATCACGATAAAACTTAATAAAATATATATCAATCTTTATCAAATTGAGAATTAGCGGTAAAAGTTCGATTTTTGGTGATCAAAAAATAGGTGAATACAAAAAATAAATTATTATTTTTGATATTTATATATATTTTAATTTTGTTTATTTAAATTTATTATTTTACTGAATATATTTAGCCAATCTCCTTACTAAAAAAAATAGAGAGTAAAGATTTAAGTAAATCTTGAATAAGAAATTTCAAGTTTATTAAAAAATTTGGAGAAACTAAATTATAGTTCCCTGTAACTACATTTACAACAATGGAAGTTTTACCAACTGTGTTTAAAATGGAGGGGTTTAACCAAATTAAAAAAAAATCCAAAATAATAAAATTTACAAAATAATTCATATTTTCAGATCAATTTTACTTACGCTGATTCCACGAATTTTTTAAATTAGTTTTAAAATCTAATTAAACAGTAAACAATAATTTTTCAAGACAAAAAACTATTAACATTGAAATAATTGAAAAAAATCAAGTCATAAAATAAACAAAATTTAATATTTTGCTACAAATGTTTGTATCGACAAATATTATAATAAGCCCAGGGTATGTTTTAAATAGTGTTTATATTTAAGTTTTTTTAAATATAATGCATATCCACGTGAGTTTTAAAAGATAGATGGGTAGAAGGAAACAAACAAGTAAGTGACATGCTGCACTGTAATATAAAATATTTTTTTTAATTACATTTTTCAAATAAGCAACCATAAAAATTCATTTGAAATGTAAAAGTTCTAATTAACGTTCTAAATGTAAACTTTAGCCATAATTCATTAATAGATTATTAATTAAGAAATTAAAAATGATAAAATACTAACCCCAAAAAATCAAAAAAAAATTTTTTATTTGCCATAATTATAAGAACAATAATTTTACTATACGTCTGTTATTTTCCACGAAATGTTATTAGTTAATTCTTAGTATGACCTTATCGTATGTTTCTGAGAAAAATTAATTAAAATAGCCCAAAAAACTAAAACAAAAAAGAATATTTTCATAGCAATTTAAAAACCTTATTTATTAAGCTTATTACACGAATGACATTAGTTTTCCTGTAGCTATCGTAGTTTATTATATATCGTATGAATTATTAATTTAATTTTTTTTTAAAAATATAAAATAATCATTTTAGTTTAGTTACACTCTATTAAAAAATGAGAAATATGTAGAATATAACATAATGAAAAACTGAATTGAAAGGAAAGGTGACTAAATTAAAATAAAAAAAATATAATATATAAATAATGATAAAATCGATAAATGTAATATTAATAAAATACGGTTAATAGCTAAAGTGCCTATTTAATTAAAATAGTTAATAGATGAATTATAGGATAATATAAAATATAATATTGCTATATAATATAATAAAAAATTTATGCTTTTAGTTATAAATAGTCTAAAAATAATAATATAATGAATAAATAATATAACATATATGCGATAGATATATATATAAGTAAATATATATAATAATATATAGTAATATATATAATATATATAAATTATATATATTAATATATATATATTAATATAAAATTATATATATATATTATATATATATTATATTTTATATATAAATAATGATATATATAAATTATATATATAATTAAATTATATAATATATAATTAATATTTATATATATATATAGATTTTTCATCTACACTTTATAGGGTAACCTTTTGAACTCAATATATATTATATTCCCGTTTGAATAATACGTCCCTACTATATCCGAAGTTGAAAAGCCCGGAGTTTATACACTAAAAAAAAGTGGACATTTGAAAGAAGCTACAGGGCTTCGCATTTGTGACGATAAAAATTCCCGTTAGGTGAATCTGACACTAATATAATAGTCAACAAACATAAATAAATACGATAAAATTATCGAAACGTAAGTCAGTAGTAATATATAAGGTCGTATACGAGTCTAAGTGCAATAAAAACTCGTAATAAATAATAAACTACTGATAGCTATACAATAGTATTAAAACTAATAAATACATTCACGTGAAGTAATCAGCGTAAGATTAATTATTGTATCTAATAATTATACGGTATAGAAAAATAAAATTAAAATATTTTATGTATTTTTTTTAAGTATCATTTTCTTAATTTTAATTTGTCGATAAAATCTTTAAAAAATTTATCATATTTCTAATTTTTTAATAAAAATTATAAATATAACTACTTTTTTTGAAGTTATACAGCTAGTAATTTGTTAATTCTTTATAATTTAATTTAAAAATGGAAAAACACATAGTTTTTATTTCACAATTATTAGTTTACCTATAAACAGTAGATTATTTCGTGAAGAATACTTAAATAAAAAATAATAAATAACCAAATTTAAATAAAATTCTCAATAAATTACAAATTTTCATTAAATTTTCAGTTAAAACAAATAAACTTATCTTACGCTGAAATTCTATAATAAACGAAATGTTTATTAAGTTTTCTTATGTAGTCTATCACGTTAGTTTTTCTGGAAGAAAAAAATTTTATATATATTATTAACCTACAAAAAAATACAATAATAATATTTTTTTCTTTTAAAATAATATTTTTTCTCAATTTTTTCACTTTTACGAGCTATTATTTTTCATTTCGCATCATTTAACTTCATTAAAATCAGATTTATCTTTGTAGTCTTTTTTTTAAAATTCGTTTTAGGACTAGGTGAAAATGATAAAAAAATAAAATATTATCCCAAAAAAAATATAATAAAAAAATAAATTTTTTAATTAATTAACATATAAAATATTTTATTTTAGAAACATTTTCTACGCTTTAAAGTATATCCACGAAATAATTTTAATTTTAGTAATTTCTTAAGTAGTAATAACAATATATCGCTTAAATGATTTTTGTGAGAGATAAAAAAATAAAATTAATTACCCCCCAAAAAAATAAACCAAAAATTAAAAAAAATAAATAATAATAATTTTTGCACATTAATAATGTCAGAGATATAAATCAATTTTCTTAAACGCTTGAATCCACGAATTATAATAAAATAATGCTAAGAATAAAACCTTAATAATGAAATCGTGTTAGATGAGAATAGGACAATAAAACATCCAATTATAAAATAATTATAAAAACATTTATATCTGCTACTTTAAATCTTTTTATATATAGGATAAAAACAAATAATTTAAAACATATATCTAAAACAACAAGTGCAAGATAGTACTATTTTCTGCACCAATCTTTAAATTAACTTTTAATGTGTATAAGAAAACAAATAAAATAATAAAGAAACCCCATATTAAAAATAAAAACCAAAAAAATTTTTTTTGCCATGTTCAGAATTATTACAATTTAATTATTTCTTACGCTTGATTTTATCCCTAAACGTAAAAAAATAGTAAATTAGTTTTTTACTTAGTAGCAATAATTAATCGAGTGTTTTCAGATGAATTAATAAATGAATATAAAATTTAAAAAATATATGCAAAAAAAAATTCATAAAATATTTTTATTTTTTCAATTTATTTTTATAAATTTTGTACAATATTCATGAAGGTGGGCTGGCCGAGTGTAGCTTTCGCCCCTGTGCAAATCATTCTAATAAATATATAATATTAATTATGTACCTTAAATACAATGATTAATGAAATTAATTATGTAATTAAATTAAATGTTAATATAAATTAAAAATTATAAAAATAAATGACAAAAAAAATCATAAAAATAAATTTTTTTTGCTACATTTTTAATCGATACTTTTAATTTTCTTACTTAGCTGCATTCCAAACGGTAATGTTAATTTTAGAATTTATCTTAATAGTAGCATCTTAATAGTTAATAATTTACGAGATAATTAAAAATAAATAAATAATAAAATTAATTAAGCACACCAAAATATAGAATCATAAAAAAAATTTATTAAGAAATTTTTAGAAAAATTAGGTAACGATGATTCCACGAATGTTATATTGTTTATTTCTTGTAGCTTTCTGAAATATGTTTATTAGAGGATAGGTAATAATAAAAAATAATATAATTAATAAACTGCATAAAAAATACAAAAAATTTTATTATTTTTGCCATTATTTATATATAAGGTGAAACATAATTTTTCTAATTAACGTGACTGATTCCACGAATGTTTTATTAAGTTATTTCTTGTATGCAATTAATCGTACGTTTCGCTAAGTGAAGATTAAAATTAAATAAATAATAAATTAATAAATAATATATATAACAAATATAAAATAATTCAATTACTCTTTTTTTTAAATTCATATTAATTTTAGTAACAATTACTTTTCTTTTAACGCATTGATAAATACTCTTACGAATATAGTTAATTAGGTATTCTTGGTAGGCTATCCTAGTTTTCGATAGATACCTATCGTTAAAATACCCACAAATATGACGTCATATTAGTTGACGCCCATTCGGGGACTAATATAAGTCGAAGGTCTAAAGGCAATAATATTCCAGTAGATAAAAAATAAAAAAATATTGATAACTAGTAACAGTTATCGGTTATATATAATATTATTTTAATAATATGTGGTATAAAATATATGTATAATCCTTTATGTCATATTTAGAGATTTCTACACTTTTAAGACCTTTGAACTAAATAATAACTTAAGTTTTCCCGTTAATTAAGTTAAGTACGTGGATCACTAAATTATAATAATAAAATATTACTGATGGATTTATTGAAGGCGAGGTTTGTATAACACAAATAAAAAAGCAGACCTATTTTGAAAAGTCAAGTTCAGTCAACCGCTAAATTGTCAAGTAATTCCGTAAGGTCAAGGCACATCTTTAATAACTATAGTTGACGTTATTACGTAAATGAATCGATAAAAAACCGTATCTAACTTGATTAATACGCGCATACACACTTATTTAATGGAGATATAAACTTAATTAATCTTAAAACTTTCAATAACTTAAACCTACATATAGTGACGATTCTATTACGCAACTAGGTAGAAAAACTGATATTATTAAAAGTTACAAACGAGATCTGAGGGTGACTTCTAAATATCGTTAAAAAATGTATTTTTATATAAATAGAATATATATAATTATATCAAAGATCAAACCTATAAAATAAATTGTTAAGTGTCGAAACATTATTTATTTCGGAATTTTTGAAACACTTGAGTAGACCTAATCGACTAATATTATTAAATTAAGTTCAACAATACAAACGAACGGAACGTTATATAATCAAAGTAACGAACAATATAATAATTAACGAATATAAACTTAACAATAAAAATAAAATCATATACTAATTATAAAGTTTCGACATGGTCTATAAGTGAATGATACAAAAATAAACTCTATAAAACTACGATAGCCCACTAAAACAAAACTAATAACGAAGTCTAAAGCTAGTTTTTCTATGATTATTAATATTATGTTTAACTAAAAAAGGGTATTAATAAAAAATAAAAATTTTATTATATTGATTTTTTTAATGGTCTTTCTGAGGTTTATTAAGTTTATTTTATGTTGTTTCTCGTAAATAAAACTTTCCAACGTAATAGCTACAAAAAATATATAAAAATTAAATAAATTTAATACATTTTTGGAATCAGCATATAACAAGAAAGTATTTGTAAATAATTTTGTAGGCCAAATGTTGATTAAAACTAAAAATTAAATTAGTTTAATCCCATTTAATAATGTTAGCTTAGTAGATCTGGAATCGTCTACAGTGGAATAAGAGGGAAAAATATAAAAAATAAAAATAATCAACAAAAAAAATCCAAATTAAAAATAACAAATTTTTTTTCATATTTTCAGAACAATTTTCTTTACGGCTGGGATTCACGAAATGTTATAGTTTTTCTTGATACCTATTCGTTAGTTTTCGGAAATAAAATAAAAAACCCCCAAAAAATCAAATAAATAATAAAAAATTTGTTTTGTTCCATTATTTAATATTAGAACAAAATTTTTCTTACGCTAATATGGATTCCATCAAGAATGTTATTAGTTAATTTCTTAAAAATGTGAATTAAAGTCAATAACAACATGGCAACTATTGTAATTAAACTCAAGAAAAAAGATAAAAATTGCCTAAAAAAATTTAGATTTTTTTTTTACATTTTTATAGATGAAATACAAATTTATTTATCTACGCTAATAAGAATTTTTCTCTAACGAATGTTTATTAAGTTTTATATCTTATATATGTTAATAAGCTATATAATCTAATAGTAATTATTTAATGGTAGTAAATTAAATTAAAAATAATAATCAATATAAAATACCCCCAAAAAATCAAATATAAAAAAAAAATTTTTTGCCATTAATTTTAATATTATATAGAATATAAAATATTAATTTATAACTTTTACGCTGATTCCACCGAATTAATATAATTAATCAATTAGTATATTTAATTAATCAGTTAATGTAGCTATCGTAGTTATCGAGAAAAATATATAATATAATATTTAAACAAAATAAAAATATTTTTTGCTTTTTTAATTCAAAAAATAATAAAAATAAATTATTTTTATTTTCATTCATTTAATTAATTAGTTAAAACCAATTTTATTACTTACGTAACTGATTCCACTATAAATGTTATTTAATAACTAATCGCAATTTTGCAGGTAGTTATCTGATTAGTAATAGTAATAAGTTAAATTTAATTAATAATTTTTATTATTTTAAATAAAAATAAATTCATTTTATTATATATATATATATATAATAATAACTAATAAAAATTAATAATTTAACATAGAAAACTGAATTGAAGGGTGATTTAAATATTTAAATATAAATATAATAAAAAAATAATAATTGATGATAAATATACCCTAATGATCGTATCAATATATATATATTGAATTAACTATTATAATTATTAATTTTATATATAATATATATATATTATAATATTATTAATAATATATTATATTAAAATATAATATCTTTTTATAAAACAATTTATATTCATATAAAACATATCTTAATATATAAACTTATTATATATAATATATATATATTTATAATATATATGACAATATATATAATATATATATATATATAATTAATAATAATAATATAATATATATATTAATATATATTAATAATATAATATTAATATATATTAATATTTCCAGAAACAATGTTGGCTGTCACCGGGCTGCCCCCTTGGACCTAAATACTAAGCTAGTAAATCTTTAAACTTCAAACAGGTTCAATGAAAAGAGCTACCTTAATCTTAAGGAAGGTATTATAGCATATTGCCACTATCTCCCAAATACATATATTAATATTATATATAATATTTTTATATATAAATATAAAATAATATCATTATATATATAATATATATTATAATATATATATATAATACTAAATATATTTCGTGTGTGTGTGCTGTGTGTGTGTTGTGTGTGGTGTGTGTGTTGGGGTTGCTCGTGATATTGTGTTGTTTATTTTAAGTCTGAGCAAGACGCAACCAAGAAGAAAACAGCTCACACTCACCAAGCCCGACCCTGGTGAGTGTGTGCCCGAGCGAACCGTTTGGTTTTGTGTGAGGTGATACGGTACATCTTGTTACTTTAAAAGTTTATTGGGCGATAGTGCGTTTGTCATAAACCCAAAGCTGAAAATTTTTTTTGCTACCGGGGAACGTTTTTTAGTACTTGGAATAAGCATACTTCAGGGAAGCCCCAAAGCTCCTTGGCAGAAAAAAAAACCATGCCATTGAATACGGCTTATCCCTGAGCAACCGTAAATATGAAACCGAAAGGTATGCAAATACATATCAATACAACAATGGCCGACTGCGCCGAATATAGCAATTAACCTTGTGCATATGAGATCGCATAATCTGTATGTAGCTTTATCCAAAATTCACTGGACCAGAAATTACATGATGAATTTATATAAAAATATAATAATCATATTATTTTTCAAACTAAAGTTTTTTTATATATAATAAAATAATCAATATTTAATATATTAACTATTTAGTAAATTAAAAATATTTATTGTTGATATATTAAATATATTATATATAATATCAATATATACTATATATATAAAAAATTTTATATATAATATTCTCTAGAATAATAAAAAAAGTGATGTTTTCTTTCGACTAAAGTTTTTAAGGTAAATTTATTTATATATATTTGTTAAATTTTTTTTATATCAATAATATATTACTATATATATATATATTATATAATAGGTACTAACTAAGGAATCACCAACTTGGTCATAATTAACATTCTCATTTCTACTTATTCACTGGAGACCACTTCAAAGTCAATTTTTAAGACATGTAAATAGCTTTTCCAAATCTTCAAATCTTCAGGACTATATCTTCTCTTTATTATGAGTATGTCTTATCGAGTTATTTTCTTCTGCTTGATTATTTTTCCTTTGACTACATTATTTACTTAATTTCTATATTATATATATAATTACATGCCATCTTCCCATAGGCGCAACGCCCAGCTCTGATGTATATATATATAATCCCTAATAATATATTAAAATATATATATATATTTAATTAACAAGTTATTCATAGTCACTATAATATGTCCATTGTTTAAAGTAATTCGGCATTCTGGACAGTGCGTTTTCTAGAGAGTTCTTCTCCTCTACTAAGTAGCACTCTCTCTCCAGAGTTTTAAACCTCAGATCGTTTCTATGGTCTCGACGCCGGACTATTTTGCAGAATCTGAATAGTGGTTTTTGAGAGTTTTGATCTGTCTATTGTCTTCTCTCTTGTCTGTCCTGAAAAAGTGGGAGCTCGCCTTCGTCTGTCTCTCCAATAGAGCCCTCTTCATCTCTACCGTTTTTTTGTATCCGAATGAAATATTCCAACAATGCCCGCGAGATCCTTGGGTCTGAAAACCGTCTTCACCCCCCGTCCCCTAGAAGTTCTTCAACGCTAGTTGTGTAGTTTGATTTTCCTGAAGTGAGACCCTTTACAGATCATATCTGCCTGACTAATCGTGTATACTGATGTTGTTTAGCTTTTTTGTGTGTGTTTTTTTCTAACATCTACAGCTTGTCGGCATATTCGCCGTGTTAACGTTTTATTTTTATAGTTTTTAATTAAACACACAATACCTCTACCAACAAACGTCAAGTGGCGCTCCTTTAATTTCTCATCTAACTCGCCTCCTGTTGTCAATATTGTACTAAGTTTTTAGTTCTTTACCATTAAGTTTAGTGTATCCTCGTTCAATGGTTATATAAAACCGATCCCGCCTGCTTGAGATCGTGAGTTGTGTGTGTGTGTGTGTGTGTGTGTGTGTTAGTGTTCCGTGTGATCGTTGTGTTGTAGGTGCTGTTGTGTTGTGTGTGTGTTGTGTCGTTTGCTTGAGGATTGTTAGGTAGGTGTATTGTAGGGCAAAAAAGACTTTTTTTAACAAGAACATACTTATAAGATATGTCGGTGCGTTATTTGTTTATGTTTGTTCGAGCGGTTATGATCGATACATGATATACTGTCGTGATAGATGTGGGTAGAGTATTATATATGATTAGGTGAGTGGCAGCTAGGGCTGGGTGTTTTTCATAATTTACTTTTGACTAAACTATGTTATTAGAGCTCCTGCTATTATTTTCAATCCTCACATATAACTGGGTACGCATATATCTATGCGCATCCATTCTAACTCTAAAATCCTAACATGTTTATTATCTGTGCTCCTGAGAACCACGACACTGCAGGTCTGGACAGGGGACTTCTTTATTTCAAAAATCAGACAAAAACTTAAATATTACGTTGGAATGCTCGGAAAACAGTTACTTTTTTTCTATTAATTTTACTGAGCTCTATAAAAAATATGGGTTGGTAAGGCCTACTGTTTGGCGAACGCGTTTCAAGCACACAATAAAGTCATCTTTCTGTCTCACAAGCGTCTCAGTTGCAGACACTTCATTGGAGACATCTGCGGATAACTTTCCAATGGTTAGTTGTAGCTAAAAATCTATTCGTTTAGTATCTCTCTCACAACACATACAAATCATATATCTTTGTATCTTGTCTAACGTTACTGCTCCCATAATGGGCTAACAGATTTCAAACCGTTATTCGTTACCTATAAGCCACTGAGCTTCATAGAGTCACTGTTAGAACTTTCGTTACCCGAAAATCGCTAACAAGAATACGCTTGGTATCATACCCTCCAGTTGACTTTATAGAAGAGAGATAATATCCAAAATAAACGAAACGGAACTTAACCCAGCTGACTAGAAGTCTTTTGACAGAGAAAAACCTCCCTTCTCACACTTAATCAGTCTACGGGTGGTGGAGAATCAGCGTGAAGAAGATAAGATCCTCTCGCTTCATAATAAAACAATGGTGCAGTTTATTGCTAACAAAAACGTATAATCTTTTTTGTACAGTTTAATTAAGGTAAAACCTTTTACAACATTGGTTTAATTCTCATGATCGCTCCTTAATTCAAATTTTCGTCTGACACGACCATTAACATCTTAGTGTAATTCGCGAACTAACGCTCATCGAAATAAAAACAAACACCAAATTTATCTCCAATTAACCCCTTTTTTGGAATATGAGGCTTAAGAACCACTCCTTGATCCTAATCCATTATATCAATTATGAGTATATGGCATCCATATAATAACAAGAATATGATTTATACCTAACTTTTAATCCCATGCTCAGAGCGCCTCTATTACCCAATGACGCTCCCTTTCGCGTAAGGATTAAATATGGCACCCCATATTAAATCCTGGCTAAAAATTTAGTGAGACGCAGAAGAAAAATAGTCTCGCAAATAAACAAATGTTATTTTTTTCATGATCTTAACTATCCGTACTACAACTATCTTTGGACGCATGAAATCTCTTCCGCCCTTTGACTCGGGGACGAGAATAGATACCTTATTGAGGGTCAACCGTCTTGAAAAATTGCTGTTTGAGGGCGTAGGCTCGATAGTGATTTATGTGCTCAGTAGAGTTCAATTCCGAACTACAAAAACTAAAAAATATCTATTATCTACTCCACAACCCTCCCAAAAATATGGATCCCTCATAGGAGAGAGCATTATGATATACCTACATTCCTGTTGCCATATAAATTAAGGAGAAGTGAAGACATTGTCAGTCAATCGCGGCATGAGAGTGGGTCAATTAACTTACCGTCGACTTGATCTTCCCTACTTACATCCGTGACTAAAAATGTTTTTATTACTCTCTTATTTCTCTTTCCTCACTGCGAATCTCATCCCTGGTCAAGGTTTTCGTGACAAGAATATCGAAAACAAACTATAAAGAGCGCAAAAAACTTTCAACTAAGAGTGCGACAACTGCCCATTGGAGTTACTAAACCTCATATGAGAAAAAATATTAAAAAATTACTGGCCCGCCTCATATATACTTTTCATCTACTTAAAATTCTACTTTTTGTATGAAAACTCCATAGCTCTCTCTTCTCACCGCTAGTTACGTTCCTCTCTGACCGATCGTGTTATTCGTTAAATTTTCCATTCTTGTTTGATTCGTGGTCCACTCACTATCTTCGGCCGCTCCTATTTGTTTCTAAATTCTAAGAATATGAACCTAGGAACGATTAACACTAGGGCATTATCACCCTCCTAACCTATCTTACCTCTCAGGAATACAATACCCAACTGTTCTTTTACTTGATAAAAAATGATTCCGTGTCCATGGGATCCATGAGATCTTATGAACGCCAGGAGTCCCAAAAGGAGGTAGTAATGAGATTGTAAAGTATGTGACCCTATTTTGTGTATGTGAAGACAAATTTTTGTTTTACTTGGAAACAGTACTAGATTTCAACAGATAAATGTTTATGAATTATTTAGTTTTCTGTGTTAGCTATTCGTAGGTGTAATATACATTTACCAAGAAAAATTGAAGAAAACAAAAGAAGGAAATAAAAATACTATCATCAAGGAGACTGTATTTCAGTAAATAACAGTATGCGGGAGGTTGATTGGTCACTATCCAATAGGAGGCTGGTTAAGAGTGATCTGTAATTTATAAAAAGAATGGCGGAAGGGGAGAAATGGAGCGACGATATAGGAAAGAAATGTAACGAGTTATTATTGATTAAGGTTTTGGAAGAGGTGGAAAAGAATGATCCAGTGAGATTGATTTGGTTCGTGGGTGATTCGAAAAGAGGTAAAATTTGGTGCGATGCTATCAATTTAGCGATAGTTGAGAATTAGAGGTTGATGGAGAAATAGTAGAAGACGCTTATTGGTTGAGAAAGAAAGCGGACTGCGGCCATATAAACGTCGCGGAATTGGAGACGGTTTTAAAAGGATTAAATTTGTGCTTAAAATGGGGCATGAGGGAGGTGGAAATAATGTGTGACTCAAAGACAGTCATAAATTGGGTTAAGAACGCAATAAGTATGGACCATAGATTAAAATCTAAGGGGGCAGCAGAGATGTTAGTGAAAAGAAGGTTAGGAATTATTTCAGATATAGTGGCGGAATTCCGGATAAAATTAAATATTAATTTGGTCAAATCGGAGGAAAATAGGGCGGATAAATTAACAAGAGTATTTAAGAGGTGGATGGGGTTCCTGAATGGTATCGAAAAGGATTGTTGTGGTATGGCGCAAGAAGAAATTGAAAGGATTCATGGGAGGAACACTGTGGTTTGGATAAAACATTGTTCGCCGTAAGAAAGGTTGATAAAGAGGTTAAATAAGAATGAGGTGGAGGAGCGCATAAAAAAATGTAGGAAGTGTCAATCAATAGATCCTTATCCAGTGAGATGCTGTAAAGGAAATTTAGGTGTTAAGGGAATATGGAAGAGATTGGCAATGGACATAATTTACGTGATGGAAAAAGAAGTTCTTAACGATAATAGATTGCGGCGAAAGCAGATTTGCGGTTTGGAAGGAGCTAATGGGGTGAGAGCGGAAAGGAAATTAGCGGGAAGTTGGAGGAGGTGTTTCTCGAACACGGTTTTCCTAATGAAATTATTTTCGATAACACTGCTAGCTTTAGAGGCGTGGATTTGAAGGAAACTTGTAAAAAGAGGAACGTGGAATTGATATTCAGGGCGGCTTTTAGGAGCAATTGCAACGGGATTATCGAGAGGAACCATAGGACAATAAAAAGAATCTTGGGGAGGTCAAACATAAGCGTAAACGAAGCATTTTTTTTTTGTGTAGAATTTACTGCCAAGGGAGGGTATGATGGAGTCAAGCTGTCCATGTTCAAAAAAATATAACTATAAATGGAGGGATCCAGATAATAAGGAGGGATCGATAGAAGAGGATAGTACTGAAGAGGATAATAAGGGATTCACAGTCGGAGAAACGGTATGGGTGAAACCAAATGGGGCAAGATGCTTCTCGAGTTGAGATGAGGGAAAAATCTCAAAATTGTTTGTCCCGTAGAATAGTCGAGGTTGATGGCATCGCCAGGCACATTTTGGATGTGCGAAAAATGGTGTGATTGCTCTCTTCATGGATGAGCAATCAGGGGGACGTGTAGGTTTATGGATGGTTTCTATTTTTAAGTTCGATGTTTTGTAATTGATGTCTGTATTTACTGTTAATATATATTTGTAGTTTAAGCAATGATCGCTAGAGTAAATAAGAAAGGGTTGTTTTACTTATCTTACCAATATATATTATATATATATATATATATATATATTATATATATATATATAGTGTATATAGTTAGATATTATATATATATATATATTATATAGTATTATTAATAATTATAAGTATATTCAGAAAAAATATATAATAAAAACAATGGATCGAATGTTCTGTACCAACAAAATAATGTTGCAAATTGTGCATGTAAACGCCACTTACGAATTGAAGGACAGATTCGATGGTCACTGCTAAGAGCTCTTCGTACTGTCTCTTTGGTCTGCCTATTGTTATTCTCGCTCTTTGAGCCTTCGTCTTTGCCGTTTTCGGTTATCTTTTACAGAGTCAAACTGTACAAGAAAACCACATTACACAAACACTACCATAAGATATACATATATATATATATAGATATATATATATACTATATATATATATACTAATATATATAATATATATAATTATATTATAATATATATATATATAATATATTATATAATAATATTATATATATAACATAAATTACTCATAGCTCTATATATATATATATATATAGTAATATATATTTATATATATCATATTATATATATATAATATATATATTAAATATATATATATATATATATATATATATATATATATATGTATAATTAATATATATATATTAAATTATATTAATAAATTATTTATAGTAATATATATTATAATTTATAAATTAAATTAAAAATTTATATTATAATATATATATAAATATATATATATTAGTCCACCCCTCTCGCACTCATGTAGGGATGTCCGTGCTCGCAAATATATATATATATATATATATATATATATATAAACAAAACTCCATCTTTTTGTATGACAATTTAATGGTGAAAAATTGGCCTAAGCAAAACAAGAAAAAGTTTATAGATCTTTTTCTGTTCTTCGCACAATATCTAACAAATATTGGACTTCACTTACCCATTATTTGGAGCGCTATCCAACATTAAATCTTCTGATTATCATCTGCTTTAATTTATGAATATATTATATCAAAATTGAGCCATTGTCAAACTCTTTGAAGAAATTGCCTAAAAAGCATTTGAAAGTATTTATAAACTACTTATAGTGGTAGTTTTAATTGTTTTTTGAAAATAAATAAAAAACTTTACAAATATCCAAATATAACGCTAATAGTCATCCATGTATATCTGTATACTCTCGCTCGTTTTAATATCAATTTAAATGTTTAAGATGGGGATAAATTAAGAACAAAATTAAAAATTTAAATTTAAAAAAGCGAAGCACTGATGTTAGAGTCCAAATGAACTGTTCATTCTGATAATATTTTAAATCTACAAATAAAAGATGTGTTATGCAACTGTTTGGACTAATACAGATATATACTATATTTATAATTTAAAATATCGATAAAAGATATTTAGTAATCCTTAAATTTATGATTTAATGATAGAGATACCTTATTAGTAAAAATATATTCTTACTATAACAAAAAAAAAAAAATATGTTATATCCTTACCGTTTATTTATTTATAGTAGCCCTAACATTATAATTACAAATAGTAAAAAAAATAAAAAAAAAAAAAAACATCACTACCAATAAACGTCATAATTTGATTGAAGTATTAGTCTTATTTAACAACGTTTCGTAATCATTTAGATCAATATTTTTGTATTTAAAAATATTTTCCCTTGAAAAAACGATCAATATTTTAATTGGGACGATTTACAAACCTTGTTATAAGAGACTAGAGAGGACATGGCCGCAAGCCCGCATATGCCGCGTCGCGCGGAAACCAGTTGAAAGGTGTCATTCCCATACGTCCGTGGGAGAAAGCCAACTCCCGGAACATTATCGGGCTACCAATTTTGAGGTGGCGGACAGGTAATACTTCTGGCTAAAGAAATGAAGAAAGGGCAATTTGACCCGCCCTCCCGGTGAGAGGGAAGTTTATGAGTTGGTGGGATATTTAACTGACGAGGCGGTCGACATCTGCTTACGCGTGCTTTATGCTAAGGGGAACCCGACCAAGGAAAGGTGCTAGTTTATTTGCTGGTCCTTGCGAGGTCTATCAGAAGAAGAAAGAACAATGGGATGTAGGGAGCCAGTCTCTTACTTCGGTTGAAAGAAGTATTCAATCTGGTCATCAGAGTACCAGTTTCCGTGCGTAAAGAGCAACCAAAACTCGCAGGCTGAACATATATATAATTATTAAATATATATTTTCGTATATATAGATATATCATATACATATAATTATATATATATATATATACATATATAATTATATATATATTAATAATATATATATATATATAATTCTATATAAATATGATACTATTAAATATTTATAAACAATAGAGATAGTCTATATGTATATAGTATATTAATAATAATTAATAATAATTAATAAGAATAATAATAATTAGATAATTAATAAATTACCAAACATGGTCTTAGAGAGAAAACAGGTTTGACAAAATAAGAGATAAAACTTATATAAATTGTATCACGTTACAAGGCCGTCGAGAATTTAATAGCAACCAATTAAAATCCTTCTTTGGAATTTGCAAATTGAAAATCATTGAA